>VDFB02333897.1:0-129028 GCA_007258455.2 Sequoia sempervirens | reverse complement strand
TAACACAACTTGCATGCCTACATGGTTCCATCAAGTTTCTTCATGATCTCCAAGCATACAAAGTTTTTTTTCTCATGAAGATCAAAAAGCCATTTTTCTTTTGTGGCACCTTATTAAAGTTATCAGGAGGTATAACTTTGGTATGGTTAAGTAGGAAGCCCATTTTGAGGCATGACTTTCCCCATAGCCAAGTGTATGTGTGAGAGAGTGCATACCAGCCATGAGTGTATGTTTCTCACCTCTTAGGCCTTCTCACTTGGCAAAAATTCATGAGTTTCCTCACCTTAGCATGAGTATTCATTCTCTAAACAAATAGCCTAGATCTGATCCACATCAGGATGGAAAAATGATTGAAGCTTGATCTAATTCTCTTATTTCTCTTTTTTTCCTTTTCTCCCTATTATCCTCGGCAGTGTATGATTGGTTTTTTCATTGCTCTTTACATCATTTTCATGTGTGTTCCTTTGTGCTTATGTTTGGTTTTCTATGGGATTTTGATCTTAGGGCTTGATCACCCCTCTTGATTATTTTTTTGTCATCTTACCAGCATGGGTGCACTCAAACCTCTCTTGGTGCATGTTTGGCTACTTTAGTGTTAGTTTGAAGCAGGTTCATCCTCTCACTAAAGTGGGGGCTAAATGTAGCATAGAAAAATGGACCTTTGGACATTTTCATGCTCATTTAGGTCCTTCTTGTGGATGTTGGCTTAGTTTTGCCTTGATTTAGTGTTGTAATGAGGTGAACACATTCACATTAGGTCTTGGGCCCTTGTGAATTAATAAGAATTTTATGATGCCTTGCAAAAGTGTTGTGAAGTGTTTTAACACACCTTCACACTTTTCTAGGATCTTATTAATATATTTCACCGAAATAACCTCTTTTTATCACTTATCAAGCCTTATTTCAAAGTGTTGTAAAGTGTTATAACAAAATTTCACTCTTTTCTAGGCTAGTCATTAATAATTGGACCTTTCTTATGCTATAATTGACCACATTTTACACTTATAGGCCTTAAGTGTATTTTTAAAAATAATCTTGATAAACATCATTTAAAATATCTAAATTTTGAAACCCACTTAAAATACCTTAAGTGAGACCCATTCGCCATTAGGGGAAAATGAGTCCCCTATGGCAGAAAACTCAAAATAATTTCAAATTTCTGGGACGTTTCTATTTTCTAAGATCTAAGGTTGGCCTATGATATTGTATTTTTTGGAATTAAGGAATAATTTTGTATAAATATAAGGATTTTCTACTCATTTCACTCTCTCTAATCACTCAATCAATCACTTAAGCATTCTAAGCATTTTCAAGCATCTTCAATTTTACATCTGTTGGAGCTATTACACACATGTCTACAGAATTCTACCTCAAGGGTTTGTTCTAAGTTGCATATTTTTCAAAGAGAAAGATTGGAAAAGTTTTCAAAACCCTAAAAGAATCTTAGAGGACACCTATAGGTCAAATTTTGTAGTTTTGGACCTAGATTTGAATAAGGAGTAGAAGTGCGGACTCAGGGCTACATATTCTATTTTTTTATTTTTAGAAATGAGGAAGTGGACTGATTCGCCATCATTTATGAATGAGTCCCACTACCTAGGCTCAAACTGATATTTTTATAGTTTTGAGTACCCAATTGCTCAAAACCTGTTCTGGTAGAGTTTTCCAAAAAGTAGGACTAAGTTGCCCAACTTGGCATATGAGTCATAGTTGGAATCAACAATTATTTTTTTAGGGTTCCAAAGCTCCATTACATCTCTTTCTAGTCTCTAGATGCATACTTTCAATTTCATAAGTTTTTGTTACATTCTATTTTCATTTCTAGGTCTTTTTGCATATCACAATGTGTTTTCAAACATCTTGCATTTTCTAAGTTTTGTATTAGTAGTTAATTTATTTTATTAGTTTTCAGCCTTTAGGACAACCCCCTTTGACAGATTTCAATCTCCTTTGCATTGGAATCTCAAGGGATCATTCTTCAGTGAGCCATTAATATTTTTGGTACCTCTCTCCTTTTAGGTGCAAAACCCTAGAAGTGTAAGAGAGTCCCCACATCTCAAAAATATTTGGTTCACTAACATTCTCCCTTATTGTATTTTTCCTACAAATGTATCCTTGAAATCTTAGAATTCGCCTTGCTAAGGGACCCCCCTCAAAACTTACATAACAAAGTTTGTTGATTACAAAATAAATATATATTCTTGAGAGGATATTTCCTTGAAGAAAAAAATCATGAATTTGGTGGAACTCCTATTGAACACCCAAAATACTAAAAGGGGGGTGAATCAGAATTCTATTAAACCATTTAGTCATAATCTAACCAATTATCAAAACATATTTAACCACAACTATGAATGAGTACATGAAGGAAATCACAACACAACAAGACACATGAACACCAAAAAATTTATGTGGAAAACCCAAAAAGGGAAAAACCATGGTGAGGATTAACTCACAATATATTATAACCAATTATAAGATATTAGAGGGCTCACTGCCAAGACTCACTATCCTTAAAAGGCTCACAACTTGAAAATTGGTACAAGAAAAAATGGCTACACAGCCAAGGTGTTAACTAATGTAAGATGCACCTTACATGTGTTGAATTCCATTCCAATGAAGTTTTGAATGCAAAATAATCCTATTATTTGTAGTCGCTTAGCATACACAACAATTCTGCCCTTATTCTGATTTCACACATATAAATTCATGAGTTTTCACAACATCAAATTTCCCACATGCCATACTTCACTTAAATCCATCATCATGCAACCCAAGACTGTTCCACATATATACCTTATTATATCCACATACATCAATTACTTCGGCCTAATTATATGTAGCCCCACTTCAATTCAAAAACACAAACTTCTTAGTGCTCAAAGAAAATGTGCAAAACTAGAATAAAGGTTGGAACAAATCTAAAATAGACCCCTTAACATCTACAATACATATTAATCTTCATAGCACAACTTTAATTATTAGGTCAGCAAGGGATTAGACTTAGTTGCAAAATAAGCCAATCCATCCAACACCGATCATTTATATAATTGTATAATCATGTGCCATCTAGAATATATGTATTGTTGACACTATAAATCTTCTCCCAAAATTGTAGAGTTAGAAACAAAACACCGAAGGAATGCAGACCAGATAATAAATCATCTTGTACTGTATAATCCAAATTAATTTTTTTTAAACTTCTGTCATATGTAACTTTCAGCTAGATTGACCAAAAATTTTGAAATCTCAACAACATAGATATATTTAGCAATCCCAAAAAATACACTGTAACCACATAAGACGATCTTATACTATGATCAAATCTAGACCAAATTACTAGATTAGAATGACATAAAAAACTATTTTATTGGATCAAACAAGACTTCCAACAAACATTATTGGAATCAGTGACAACACATCAAAGGGTTCCTTCTTCATTCTTTCAACAATCTCCCCTTTTTTCATTGATGGCAACATGTGCCAAAAATGAATTTCAACAATTCAACTTCAAATCTATCTTCAAAAACTTCTCCCCCAAACACAATATCTAAAATTCTCCAAATATTTCCAACATAATTTTAGCACCAAACCATCTAAACTTCTCCCAAAGCTTCTCAAAATACTTCTCTAGACTTCTCCAAAATACTTTTCTAGACTTCTCCCCCTTTTACATCAAGGAAAAAGGGTGTGCCAATGAGACACATGAATAGAAAGACAACTGAAATGAAATGACTGGCTCCCCCTTAGGGAGTTATCCCCAAAATTACATCTGATCATATATACATGAAAGAAAAACTGAAAGCAATTGAAAAATAATATACAAGGTGAAATATGTTCACCCAAAAGAGGAATCACCTTCAAGTTTCTTGAGAATAGCTTCCCAAGTAGATTTCCCTTCATCCCTTGACTCTTTTTAGCTGTAACAAGAACCTTATGCATTGATTCCAACTCCATAAGGCTTTCCTCTCCCTCTTCTAGAGTAGTTGGATAAGGATTTATCTTGTCAAATTTTTTAGTTTTAGCGAGAGAACTTGCTATAAGTATATGTTTGCATTTTACCAAGTCTCCAAGCTGACTAAAATTCCTTATAACATCCTCTTTGTATCTTTGCAAGGTGAAAAACTTTTTTTGAAAGTCTAAAATTATAGTCCAAGAGGCATATTTTTTATCTTTTGTAAGGTCATAAGTTCTTGAGGCATTGGTTAACTATGACTCTATTGAGTCCATTAGGTCCTTAATGCCTTGAGTAGCATCTAACAATCTCATACAATACAAGAATAGTGTTTGGCCTCATCTTCACATTCCTTCAATTCTTCCAAGCATTTCATGAACTTTCCATGTGCAGTTACACATATATCCTAAATTTCAAGCAATATTTTCTCCATAATCCTTGACTCGGCTTCTTTTGTGACCTGCTCCTTTAGGATAGAAGTATATTCCCTAAATGAATCAACCAGAAATTTAAAATTCTCAATAGGTGTTAAAGAATCAACAACAGTGATACTAGGGGTTGCATCCTATAAAACTTTGATGGAATCATTGATTAGCTTAGTCCTCTTATGATGGGATTCTATAATTTATTTTCTTCTAGAGGTAATAAAAGTGCCTCCAATCTCCATTCTTTGAACAGGTGTGATCTTATTCAAATCTACATAGCCTTGTTATGATGAGAGATGAACCAACTAGGGAGGAATGACTGGTTGAATCCTTATTTGTCTTGTCAGACGACCTTTGAGAGTGTTTCCAGATGATTCTTTGAGAGACTTTGTTGGCTCTGTGGTCTTTTGGGATTCTTCTTCATTTCTTTCAACTATAGATTCTTCTTTTGTCTCTTCTTTCTCTTCTTCTTCTTCTTTCTTATATTTTTTTTCCTTTTTCTTTTCTTTCTTTTCATCCTCCTTTTTATCTTTATCATCATTCTCATCATTATTCTTTTCATCTTTACCTTCTTCTTCTTCTCCATTTTTTTCTCTTCACCTATATTTCTAGTATCCATATTATGTTTTTCATGTTGATCTTTAGCATTATCATTGAAATCATTCCTATTTTGATCTTCATTATTTTCTCTAGTTGTGTTTTCAGTGTCTTCCAAAGGAGTAGATGTTTCTAGAGGGGCATTTGTATCATAAACCATATCCCTAGAAAATTCAAATGTGGAGTCTCTTTTGTAGAATAAACATTTATCTCTTCTAAGTCACTACTCCTTGAGAAATAGGTCAATTAGATATTAGAGGAATATTTTCCTCTTCATCAGCAACATTATCTTCACCAAGCTCCTTGAATTGTGCTATGTTGAATGGAGAACCAACAATCATTCCATATTTCAATTCCATGTCTCTCACTATATCAAAAAAAAAATTAACTTCAACTTTTATGTGTTGTCCTTCTCTCTGGTTATAAGAATGGTAACTCTTTGCTTTACCCTGAACTATTGTGTGTATGCTTCTATTAGGGTGGCCTTATCATCCTCAGAAAAAGATGATCCAATCTTATTCAAAGCATTGGTTTTGATCTTATTTTCTACTTTTACAACTTTATGTCTTCTTTTCACTAGATATTTCCATACATCAGTTACCTTATCCTTCATGTTGTCCATACTTTCATGGTACAAAATGATAATATATAGAACAATAGCATCTATAATAGATTTTAATTGATCTTCCCCATCAAATTCATCATATAATTTTGCAATGGCTTCTAAAAGGCCATCATGTTCTAAAATATTGTTAACCAAGGATTCTAACTTTATAGGTGAATGGGCTCTTATCGAAGGAGTCTCGAGATTCTTCTTCTCTGGATTTGATGTGGCTTCATATTTTTTCTTTTTCTTTTTCTTCTTACAGATATGAATTCTAAAATTTTATTTCTCCTTTTGAACCATCTCCTCTTCTTTATGAAAATCCATAATATTGACTCTAGCCCTTTTTGATTTAGTACTAGCCTCTTGTGATGCACCTTCACCATTGGTAGAGATAATGCTTCTTATTTTTCTTTTCAATTGTTCTTCTTCCTCTAAAACAAGTTTAATTTCATCTTCCAAATTATCACTTAAACTTTTGATCTCCAAATAATTTTTGTTTCTTTCTTCTTCTAGAGGTAGCAAGAGGTCTTACCTAAGGAACATTCTTCCTCTTTGAGGTTCAGATGCTGGGTCCCAAGGGTGTAGGTACATCAACTAAAGTTGAATAGTTGGGCTCCACCTTCTTCCCTTTAACAAAAGTTGTGGTAGTAAGTTTTTGTATTGCAAAGGCAGGGGTGGAAGCTAGTCTTCCTAATCTACATGGCCTAGAAGACTCACCAATTGTCTTAACTGCTTTAGCTTTCCTCTCTACTACAACTTCCCTTAATCTATCAACATCTTTTGAGAAGCCATGCATTCCAAAGAGTTGTTCAACTTGTTTGTTCACCCTTTTTTTTCTAGTAGGCACTGAGGTCTCCAAGTATACTATAGTATATTTCTCCTCATATGTGTCATTTCTAGGTAGAGAGGAATCCTTAGAGCTACTTACAATATTTCTATGTATCTCTCAACCTCTTTCTCATCAATTTCATATCCCTAAGGTTCAATCCATATTGTTATGGGTTTTACCGCCTCTATTATACATTTATCAGTGGAGACAAGAAGGGTTATGTCATTTGAATACTTCTCCACTAAACTCTTAGGGATTCTTTCTCTCGCATACATGTTCCTTTGGAATACAAATAAAAATGTAGCCAATGCATCAACTTGTGAATTCTAGTCTCCAATGTTGTGAAAATAGTCAAAAATTTGGTGTGCAACTTGTCTGCTTCTATCCCAAGTAATGTTATTGCTTCCAGGTAGCTCTCTTGTAAAGTAGAAAAGCAAGAAAACAATCAGTGTTCCATACTTGAAAGCATCTTTCTTTTTTTTTGGTCTGATGCAATTTCTCTAAAAGTTACTACCGAAGAAACTCACACAAATCATAATCCTTATCATTTACTACCATGTCATGAGAAACATATATTGCAGTTGCAGATACTGATTTTTCTCTATTTTAGAAACATATTTTAATACCAATCATGATAGATGCGTACTTCACTATAGGATTGATGATTGGTTTAGTTTTTAGTGCTCTCATGTCAAATGTGGCGCCAGTTAGTTGCATAACTGCATTATTCTTTACAAAATTCAACACAGGTACATGTCCAGTATCACATAATCCATTCATGTCCTTAATTGCATCCTTTGAAATCAATCTAGGAATATCAATCCACATGAATTTTTCATGCATTCTACTTAGGGCTATATTCACAAAATTTGCATCTAGATCATTGCTAAAGTTAAGAGACTAGTTCCAAATGTCTAGCTTCTTTCGCACTAGGTTTGCATATTTTGGTTTCACAAAAAATTCATATCTAATTAACTCATTAGACCATAAATACTTCATAACTTAGTGATCATACTCTTCCAATTTTCACCGTATATAGATTCTTGTGTCTTCAATGGGAAAAACCTAAGTGCACCGTCAGGGTCATTCTTGAACACTTTCAATGAAAACCTCTTAAATGTAGGCCTAGTTATTTTAGTAATCTTAACTATAGTTGGTGTAGCCACTATAACCTCAATTCTACCTTTAAATTCTTGTAAAATCACTTCTAATACAAACCCACAAAGAACATATATTAGTAAATACCTTTTTCATGCTCAACAGGAACTAGAGTTTGAACCAATTCTCCTCAACTCGCCTTTAATCGCTTCTCAATTCACTTTGTTTCCTTTCAAATGTGTGAAAGTGATTGAAAAATTAACTAGGAAGTTCTCTTTATACATTATCGATCTACCCTAAATTCACATTTAATGCCTCAAACTCCCAAAAAGTTGGCAAGCACTTCCTCAAAAGACTACAGACCCTAAAAGGCTTTGCAATTCTTCTGATTTGCAACTCTTCTAATAGAATATTTTCCAAAAGCTTAAGCATACCATTCTTCACCATATGTCTTTGTGTCACTACTTGACACCTCATGATACCTTGGGGTTATTAGATTTTTATGTTACTACTTCTAGACATACGAAATTAGCATCATTCACATTCATCCACTCATTAAATAGACCAGGTTCATTAAATCCATTCATCAAATAAATAATCTTTTTAATTCAATCTCTAAGGATCATTCATTTAAATTGAATAAATTAACTTTATTTCATTTAAGCCTATCATTACCTCATTTGATTAAATACATCAATTTTTAATCAAATCCTAACATTCCATCTTTTATAAATCATCTCCTAGGTTCATCTTCTTCAAATTGATTAACCTTTATCTCACATCATCTTAAGTTAATCAAACTATGATTAATCTAATCTAATCACCCATCACATCCTCTAGCTTTTCCCACTTTCACAAATAAAGCATTTTAATTCATTTATTAAAATCCTCATTTTCCCTCAACAAGGCACCTTTGGAGAATATTCCTCTAGTTTGAATTTGAAAACAAGTTGACTTGTCCCTTCCAACATGGAAATAACTCCCCTCTTACATGTCCCCCACTTGGCATTTAAGTCTCTTTTTCTCCCTCCAAGAAGCTAAATTTGAATTTGAAAAGGCCAACCAATCTCATTTATTGGCACATTGACCAAAACTTGCACATCCTCCATCCACTCACAAGGTGACAAGTGGCTCCTTCTTATTGGCTAAATCTTTATCCCACATTGCTCCCTTTTGAGCACTCTTTTAACTTGAGAGTCTATAAGTAGAAGCCTCATTCTTCAACAATCCATCTACAATCTTATGCAAAGTTACTCTTTTCAATTGAGAACTAATTTTGCCCACTTCACTCCATCTTCAACAATCTTCATCATTTGGGTTTGTCAAGGATTGGGAAAGGGTCATTTCTCACAAGTGACACCAATCCAATATGGAATAGGTGTGCATCATGTCTCTTTCATGCTTCTAAGTAGTTTTATTTTGTTATCTTGTTTGAGAGGCATCATGCATTATTTCATAAGAGTATTTGAAAAATTTGCATGCACTAACCTTCGTCATGAAGTTTAATAGGTATGCAGATTTTATAGATGCTCACACTACTCCCCCTAAGCCTATCATGGGCTTAGTTTTTAGTAGAATTATTTGCACTAGATGTAGGTACAGATGCATTTGATTCATCCTTTTTCTTAGGTTCCTCGTTTTTCTTCCAAATCTTCTCCATTTCCTTCTTGACTTTATTAGGATCAACTTTCTTCATTGGATTATTCCTCAGTTTTGGATTAGTTTACCTTCCATTGTTGCTTTTGTATAATTTTGAAATGTGTCCAAGCTTGTTGCAATTGTAGCACACAACATTTTTCTAACCAAACTAGCTTCTATTCATTCTTGATCTGCACTAGTTAGCCCTATGTCCAAATACATTGCATGTATAACAATAGCCATTGAAGGATTGAAACATTCTACCCATATTGAATCTATTCATCATCTTACTTTTGTACTTGATAGCTCTATGTCCAAATTTCTTGCATGTGAAATATTGTCCAGAAAAGGATCCAACATTCTAATTCATTCTACTTGTACATTCTATAGTCTTATGTCCAAATTTATTACATGAAAATAACCACTAAAAGATGGGTACCTTTGAGCGTTTGGTTGTCTGATAGGAGGTCTTCTAGTATTACTTCTTTGATTCTTGAAATATCTACTATTTCCTTGAGTCTTCTTTTGACTTTCAACCTTGTTAGGTGTTTAATTTTTCTTTAAGTTTTTTCCTTTTTCAAGTCTCAAACCACCTTTATCCTTAGAAGGTTTATGATTTATAATAAATTTATCAAGCATTGTAGTCCTTGTTTTGAATTTTTCCTCATGATCTCTTACTTTCTCCAAATTAGATCTTAGGGTTACTACTTCTTATTCAAGATTTGTACATTCATCAGCTTTGCTTTGTATCTTAGCATTTAGAGACTCCTCAATTCTCTTCTTTTCTTCCACTATCACTTTCTATCTAGTGATGTCTTCATTTTCCTTCTTCAACAGTTCATTAACTTCTCTATGTATTTCTTTAAACTTTTTGATTTGTTCTCTCATCTTTTCGATGCATTCATTTGCTTCTACTAGGCTTTCCTTCAATTTTTTGTTCTCACTTTCAACTTTGTTAAGATCTAAAAGAGAATCTTTAAGTTCTTCTTTGTCAAACATGCAGTCATCTTCATATTCAATTGCAAAAATTTATTTTGTAGGAATAGGATACTTTTTGTCATCCATGTGTTCAAACTCTGAGATCTTCTTCAAGCTATTAGACTTTTTAAAAGGAACCAAGCTCTGATACCAATTGTTGAACACCCAGAATATTGAGAGGGGGGTTAATCAATATTCCATTAAACCATTTAGTCATAATCCAATAAAATATTAAAAAATATTTAACTAAAGCTATGAATGAGTACATGACGGAAATCATAACACCACATAGCACATGAACACAAGGATTTTTAGGTGGAAAACCCAAAAAGGGAAAAACCATGGTGAGGTTAACTCACAATATATTATAACCAGTAATAATATTATAGGGCTCACTGCCACAACTCACTATCCTTAAAAGGCTTATAGCTTGAAAATAGGTACAAGACAAAAATGGATACACAACAAAGGTGTGAACTGATTTAAGATACACCTTGAGCTAAATTCAATTCCAATGAAATTTTGAATGCAAAATACTACTATGCTCTGTAGTCACTCAGCATACACAACAATTATGCTCTTATTCTAATTTCACACATATAAATTCACAAGTTCCCACAACATCAGGTTTTGCACACACCATACTTCACTTAAATTCATCATGCAACTCAAGACTACTCCATATATATATATACCCTATTACATCCACATACATCAATTAGGTAACCCTAATTAGATGTAGCCCCATTTCAATTCAAAAACACAAACTTCTTCGTACTCAAAGAAAACATGAAAAACTAGAATTAAATTCGGAATGAATCTAAAATAGATTGGGACCTTAACATCTGCAATATATATTAATCTTCATAGCACAACATCAAGTATTAGGTTAGCTAGTAATTAGACTTCATCACAAAATAATCCAATCCATCCAACATTGATCATCCACATAATCGTATAAGCACACACCATCTAGAATATATGTAGTGCTAACACCTGTAAATCTTCTCCAAAAATTGTATATTTTGAAACCAAACACTGGAGGAGTGTGGAATAGATAACAGTTATCATCTTGTACTGTATAAGTAAGAATATAGTTTGTCAAACTTCTATCATATGTAACTTTTAGCTAGATTGACCAAAATTGTTGAAATATTGAACATATATGTATTTAGCAATCCCAAACAACATACTATAACCGCATAATCTAATCTTATACCATGAGAGAATCCGAACCAAATTACTAGATCAAAATGATATAAAAAGTATTTTACCAGATCTGACAAGACTGTCAACAAACATTGTTGGCATCAATGACAACACATCAAAGGGTTCCTTCTTCATTCTTTCAACAACTCCATCAAGCTATCTTGTGACCCTCGAAAGGGTGTTTCTTTGAGCTAAATTCCCAAGTTCTTGGACTACCATTTTCTTCAACTCTCAAATCGTTGATTCTTGAATTGTTAAATAACAATCCATATTAATCATTGTAAACATAGGGCTCCATCAGGTTGTAGGGGTTTCAAATTCATGTTAGAAATTTATATCCCAGATAGAAAACAAGGTGCTCATCTACTGATGTTGTGGTGCATTAAGGATCTCTTCAATAGAACTTGATGCCCTTTCTTCAATGTCATTTTTCTAATCCTTGCAAGTTCATTTGCTTCATTGTATTCCTAAATACTTCCAATGGTTTGTAATATATTAAGACATGCTTAATAAAGGATCAAAAGTATGCCCTAAAATCCTTTCAAAATATAACTAAAACTCAAAATGTCTATCAAAACATGGATTCCTTGTCATTAGCTCAATAAACTTCTTTCACATGATAGTATGCTAGGTGGTAGAGTTATAGGGGAAAAAATCTAGAAATTTTTAAATATTCCAATATATTTTTTATAAAATTCAATATCTTAGAAAAGTTTACCTTTTACCCTAACACTACATATCCTTTAGTGCTACGATAATCCACAAAAAATAAAGCTGCCATATTACTCTCCCTTCATAGTTACAACTTTCAAATCCTTTTTGCATAGGCTATGACTTTCAAATAATTTTTGCAGAGGTCATGTGATGATGTTCTTTCTATGCTCACCTAGATCTATCCAAAATTTCCATGTACATAGCAAGAAATTGATGATGGTTATCTTTTCTTGGTTGTACAAAAGATACTTGATCACCTTCATTAGCTAGGATATTTTCTCTTGTATCCTTAGAAAATAAAAAATCTTATTCAAAGTTCTTGGGCTGCCACACTTAGCACCCGCTCACTTTTGACCAAAGTCATATTTTTTTCTTTGGTGCCTTTTTAATTGGCTACTCTGATACCATATGTCAGAGAATACTAGATTGATCATTATTTAATGAACATAGATTGATGTAGATAATATTTATACAAGTGAAATAGTTCAACAATTGCGTCAGAACTAATAGTGTAACCACATAGCCTATAGTAGTTTAAACGATATAATATAATAGTTAACTATGCTAACAGGTAAATCTCATTATTACATTACATATATTGAAGATATCTCTAAATACACCTAGATATAATTTATGCATTTAAAATATGATTTTTCAATGTTTAGGGAATGGAAATCCTTAGTTGAAAAGAAAATAGATTATAAGACAAATATTTTTATATTTGACAATGATGGTGAATATCATTTCAAAGAATCTAATATTTTTTAAAAGTATTTAGCTATTATTCAATATAAGACTATACCTTGTGATCCCAAACAATGTAGGGTAGTATAAAGGATTGTGTGTGTGAATAACATCTTGTACCTAGTTAATTCCTACTAAGTGACTTATTCACATGTTAAGTTTACTTAGGTCCTAGGAATATTTCTTGAAGTCTTATTTGTTATGTGATTTTATCATACTTTTCCTAGGTAGTTATGATAGATTGTCTCATATCATAAGATTAAGACACTTGTCATAATCTTATAACATCTTATATGTCTCACCTTGGTTATATAACTAAGGGTCTCTCATGCATTGTAAAATCCTAATATTGAATCATATTTGCCTTCTTGATAGGAATACAGTTTATTATTGTCATATTAATATTTTCTCTTTGTGCTTTCCATTTGGCCTTTAGTTCTTGGTAAGCTATCTCCAAAGCCAACTCTTGCATGACATCATATCAAGTTGGTGCCTTTAGTTAGCCTTTTTAGAGAGATCTTGGTAGATCTTGAAAAGTTAAGTATGTTCTTCTCTTGCATCATATGATGATATGCAAAATTAGAAATATTTGAAAGAAATACCAAATTTTTGGGGTTCCTCTTTATGGCTTTTGTATTGTAGGTTCAAATCAAAGATAGTTGGTGAAAATTTAAGCTCACCATTGAGATGAGAGGGTTCATGAAAGTTAGTTTTTCCTTTTTTTTCATCCAAATTCAACATATGAGGCCAAATCAATGAGGGTTTGAATTTGAAGAGTGGTTTCCAAATCTAGAAGGTAGCTGTAATTTTAGATCATTTTGGTCAAGTTTGACCTTTCCATCATTTCCAAAAGGCTCAAAAACCCTAAGATCGACTATCAAATTATCAAAATTTGAGTGATTCACCCTGGGCTTGAGGAAAAATTCTCCTCCTTGACTATCTATATGGTAGTATAGTCACCTTTATGGCATAGGGTATACTCACAAAAATTCTTTTTTAATATTCTACTTTTGTAAGATTTTTGAAAATTTATAGTGTGTCAAATTTTATTCATAATTTTTTTTATTAAACAAAAATTAAAAAATTATTTGGTAGTTTGCAAACTTTAAAGTCTATAGATGCCTATAGTGTACCTGCCAAGTATGCTAGGGCTAGGCCCTACACCATGTGGTGTGGGTAGAGGCCGCACCATGTCCCTTGGCACATGGCCTTATTTTTTAATAACTAATAAAAAAAAAAACTTGTGGTTTAAATAATCACATATTCTAATTTTTAAAAATATGTTTCTGACTGATTGGAACATATTTCGATGGCATTTAATGATTCCTCTCACCACCGACTATCAGAATATTCTAGAATAGATTATCTATGACTGGTCAATGTGTGCCTACTAGTGATGGCCCCTTGGCTATTAAATTTAAGCCAGTCTACTACCGACATCTAAACTACATAAAAAAGATGTCAATAGCCATTTGGATTTTTTCTCCCTCTCCATTTGAGTTTTCATTTTGATAGTTGAACTTTGGAAGGCCATAACTCGGGCTTAGGAGCTCCTTTTTCTAAGAATTTTTTTTAATTTAGGGAAAAATTTCATGCTCTTTGTGTAGTCATGTTTTGATTTTAGCATTTAGATTTTTCGTAAATTTCAGATTCTCATAGGTGTTGTTACATCATTCTTGTTTTGGGAACTTTAGGGGTTTTGTTCTCGCTCTTACGATAAAATTTTAATTTTAGATTTTTTTAAAAGTGTATAATTTATCATGTACTTTTCAATGGTATGATCAGATTGGTCTCATTTTGTAAAAAATGCTATGCCTAATTCTTTGGCAAATTTTGCATTTACATGCACCAAGATCAAGACCACTTCACTATTTTTGGCAAGTGGTATTAATACCCACACTAATCATAAAGTACTAAGCTCATTTATTTATGGGGGATTCTTTATTTGAGTGAATTTGAAGGGGTAATCTTGTGGTTGATTCTTTTGTGTTGTTCAATTGAGGAGGTATCATGGGGTTTTCTATTCATCCTTCTATGGTAATTTTGAATAAGGATAAATGAGTCCTAGAAAAAAGGTATTTTGACACATCTCAAGTGGGTTAAGATTTTGCCATATCTTTATAGACTCTTACCTAAACTAGACACAACTTAGAAGAAATTAGTTGTGGGTAATAATAATGATTATATTATAGGATTAATTGGTACAACTATTGGTGTTGATGTTACTATAGAGATCTTAGATATTGAGTTCCCACACACCCTTTGGACCAATATTTGGGAGATATTTGGAGACCCTCATATCTCTCCATTCCCAAACGATCCTATTACAAATTGTTTAATTGTCCTTGATGTTGTTGATAATATACCCTTTGATGATGATACTTTAGAGGAGCTTGAATATAATGAATCTCTTAAGTTTCCATTTCACAAAGAGAGCTAATATACCAATTATTTATGTTTGGAACTCAATCCCATGTAAGCAATCAATACATTAATTACAATATAAGAATTGTTCAAACTATTAAACAAAACTATATATGAATAAGTTTTATTAATAAAAACATGTTAGGAATGTCTCATACAATATGTCGACACCAATTTTGGGTATCCAAGGGTTCTCTAACTCTTCTAGGGTTTTTCACCTAAAAGGAGAGAAATGGACCCAAAATGTGTAATGTCTACACTCAAAATCATTGCAAGAATGGATGGAATATGCCTAAATATGATGTCTAAATGCAATAAACTGAAAAATAAAGGTGACTATCAATGCAATACCTAAGAAATGAAAGATGTTTAAAAACACATTGTGATATCCAAAAACACCTATAAATGAAGGTAAATTGTAATAGAAATTGATGAAACTAAAGGTGTGCATGTCGAGGCTGAAAAAGGATGGAATGAAGGTTTGGAGTCCTAATAAAACTAATGTAGAATCCAATTGGGATACTTGTGCCAATCTAGGCACCTTAGTCCAAGATCTGGAAAATCTACTCTGGAGCTCGTTTCGGCCAAATGGGTATCCAAATCTACAAAAATCTCTAAAAAATAGGTTTAGTGGGACTAACTCACCACTATTGGTGACTTATTCCACTTCTAAATTTCTAAAAATATGAAAGTGGAAACGGAAGCCCTCAATTTGCACTTCGGTTCTTGATAGGTGTCCGCTTCTAAAACTCTAATTTTTGGCACTACAAGTGAATTTTTGTGGATATTTTGGCTTTGAAAACAAGGATATTTCTTCAAAAACTTTTCAATCTATCCTCAATGATTTCCAAACCCTCAAAGTGCTTAAATCTGCAAACACACAATGAAAGAGAAAGAAATGGTGAATGTTAGGGCATGGGGGTTTTCATTGGTCAAACCCCACTTTACGTAATTAAACCAAAATGAAGAAATAATGTAATGAAGCATGAAACAATGGAATTAGAGACTTTCCATGATGATTGATCTTGATTTTCTACAGCAAAAGATGAAGAATCTACCCTTGAATGTCTGAAAAATGTTATCTTGATGACTTAGAATGCTAAAACCCTAACTTGCTTGACTTGAGGACATGATTAATGATGAATGAATGAATGATGATGAGTTATGAATTAAGGTTTATAAGATTGTATTTATAGGCAATCCACCTAATTTTCCTGTTAATTTGATCCCCAAGGCCAACAAGAAGGAAAAATAAACATAAAATCCATTTTTTTCCCGCCCAAACCTTGAAAATGACTCAATGGGACTAAGTCACTAAATTTGGCGACTTAGTCCCACCTAGATGGGACTAAGTCACCCAGATGGTGACTTGGTCCCACAGGGGTTATTTTTCCAGCTGGATTTTTGGGGAGTGGAGAAATTAGGCTTCTAAGTTGTTCTAGTCAGTTCTTTGATCAAATTAAGCTTGGGATGCACAATATGCGGAAATAGGGACCTATTAATGATGATGTAAAGGCTAAATAGGGATTGGGAAACAAATTTCAATGTGAAAGTGTGATTAAATACACTTTACAACATTAAAATGAGGTCCACATAGCCTAGAAAGGCACAACATCCAATGTGAATGTGTAAGACACATTACAATACTAGATTAGAGTTAAGTTTAATTCATAAGAATTCTAGATTAATGTGAGAATGAAATTAAATACATTTTATAACATTGAATTAGGGGGAGAATAGGTCCATTAGTCTATAGAAGTGTGAAAGTATTTTACAACACCTTTACAAGACATCAATAAATGCATTTTATTCATTTTGCAAGGGTCCAAGACCTAGAGCGTGGATGTGTAAAACACCTCACAACACTAAATCAAGGCCTCATTAAGTCTAATTTGTCATCAATTATTCCCATATCAAGAAAGGTATACACTTTTTTGGAGACACATTAAGCCCCCACTCTAGTGCGAGGATGAACATGCTTCAAACTCACACTAAAGTAGACATTCAAGAAGAGTCCAATCATACTAATGTGGATGAAAAAGAATGACAAAAATCAAGGCATCAGTCAAGCCCCTAGGATCCAAGACCCTAATTCAATCCAACATAAGTGCAAGAGGACACACACAAAGTGAATGACTTGCAGCAAAACAAGATACGCATTCATGCAATGGAAAAAACTAGAAGGAAGAGAAGAGTGAAAATAAAAAGGTGTATCAAGCTTCGATTGTTTGTCCAACATGTTGTGGATCAGATCTAGGTTATTTGTCCAAAAATGCATACTCACTCTAAGGTGACAGAACTCTTGTCTATCCACTGGGTGAGAATTCCTAAGAGGTGAGACACATACGGCCAATATGTGCTCACACACACATAGGTGGCTATGGGGAAAAGTCATGCCTCAGAATAATCTTCCCACTCAACCATACCAAAGTTATACCTCCTGATAACTTTAATAAGGTGCCCCAAAAAATAGTCTTCGAGCTCTATGAGGTAACCAAAAATTCGTATGTTTGACACTCATAGAAATTGTAAATGGTGTAAGGAATGTTCAAAACTATTTTTCTTAGTTTTTGCAAGGTCTCATCTTAGGGAACATTGTGCCTAATGTTTCCAAGAGAAAATGCACCAAAGAAGTATCACACTCTTGGAGGGAATCAAGCCTAATGACTCCACCAAGAAAAGTATGCATCAGAAGAAGAAAGAAATCATACTATAATGAAATGTGAGTGTCAATGTATGCCCCCACTTTAAAGCAATTGCTAACACCATTATTGTTAGCAATTTCTTTAAAGTAGAAGAAGAAAACATGAGAGCTTACTCGGAAAGCCCTATGCCAAGTCATATGTTTCCTATAAGCTACATCATGAAAAGGGTAATATGTCACGTGCGAGTCAACTTAAGGCATGTCATTCACATCCCAATCTTGCTCTGATATGTTCATGAAAGGTTAAAGGCTAGCCAAAAGAGACAACAATAAGTGACATACAAGGACAAGGCTACCTAACCCCTTGCCCCCACTTAGTGCAAGACAAGGATGAGCTGAAATGATTGATGAAATGAATGCTAGAGTGAAAATTAGTATCAATTAGAGGGATTAGGTGCCCCCACATAAGGAAGAACACAAAACTCCTTAAAATGTTGGATTTTATGACTTAAATCCTTACATTCATTAGTAGAATGACCATGAACTCTGTGATATGCACAAAATGAAGTTTTGTAATAGAATTTCCTGCGAGCTTTGGGAGGAAGAGATATCAAGTGATCTTGAAGAATTCTCAACAAGATACCTTCTTGATCAATGGTAGAAGATGTTTCTATTGTTTGTTTCAAAGATACATCTTTCTTAGTATTAGTTTTCATACCCATGTAGGACTCTGTAGATTGTGAGATTTTATTCTCTCCTGTATAAGAGGGTGTAGAATCTAGCGAATTCAATTCATTAATAATTTGAAAAATTACATTAACATTAAGCGAAGGTGTAATTATTTGTTTGATTTCTTGTAAAGGAGAATGATCAAGACCACTAGAGTTGATCAGTTAAGGATGCATTACAGTTAAGGTGGGATTTGATGAATTGTTTGTGATAGTGTTGATATTGATTGAAGGCTTGATTACTTCTACCAAAGGACAATAACCAAGACCATGAGTTGTTTGTTTTGTGATAGGATCTATTGGGTTGTGGATACCTTGTTCGTTAGCACCACACCTTTTTCCACTATATCCAAGTTGTTTCATAGGCTCATAACCTTTGCCATAAATCTTTTTCATTCCTTTTGGACCGGCTGGGTGTTTCATTGTTGAGTTCATCAAAGGTTGTTGGTAAATTTGTTATGTTTTGGTCTAAAGTGGTTGAGGTGGATGCTTTCAAAGGGTCTTCTGAGTTGTGTGTTGACATAACTTCTTTTTCATCCTTACTGGAATCTTTGTTTATTATTTTGTACTCGCCTATGAATGTTGGTGTGAAATCTAAGGAACCCCAATCATCATCTAATAGCTTGTGTGTTGTTTAATGTGTTGTTCATTTTATTTTTGTTGTAAAGGTTTCACTTGTGTGGTTGGTGTTAATGTGTTTAAGGGGTTCTCTTTTTTTTTCTCAAGTTGCAAGACATTATAAGGCTCATGATCAACATCAATTGTGTAGACTATATTATTGTAAACATATTTCATTTTACAATGAAGATTTGAAGGAACTACATTCATCTCATGAATCCATGGTCTTCCTAAAGGAAGATTATATGAAATATTATGGGGCATGGCATGGATTGGTGTTTCCAATGTAGCATGTCCAACTGTAATAGGCAAAGTAATCACACCAAGCGATTTCTTTTCTTCATTGTCAAAGCCCTTAATAGATATAGAATCAGGTTGAATTTTTTATTTATCCACACGAAGCCTATCTAAGAGGTTTATGCTACACACATTAAGGGTTGAGCCATTCTCAATAAGGATTCACTTTATCCCTATTGTATTATATTCAACAATGATCATGAAAGCATCATTTTGTTTTTGCACTTCCACAGGGGGGAGTTCACTTTGGTGGAAAACAATGTTAGCATTCAATCCTTGAATTAGGGCTGCTATGTCATTTAGTTGTGCATTAGAAGGGATAGGAATTTTTTGTAAGGTCGTTTGGAGCATAGTGTGATAGGTAGGTGAATTCTGAAGAAGGTCCGAAAGGGATATCCTGGCAGGAGTATTCTTAAGTTGTTCAACAAGATCATAGTCCCTAATGTGTGAATTTAATCAAGGAGCACAAAGCAATATGGGATTAGGCAAAGGTAATGATGTTGGGGTGGGTTTTTGCAGTCACAGATTGTTTCAAGTGGGGTATGTATGAGCAATGGTATTATGACTTAGTTACTACAAAACATTGTTCGTAGGTGGGTAAAGGGTCCAAGTTCAGGCTTATTTTGAGTTGAAGGTTTCTTTGAAGGAAGATAAAGGATGAGTTCAAGTTGGTTTTGAGTTTATTATTTGTGTGAATGTGGGTAGAGAATTAGAGGGTTCTTAGGATGTCCCATAGGGTATGTATGAGGTCCACTAATTGAGGGGGATCTAATGGACACTTGCACATTCATAACCTCAGCAGTCTTGGTTTGATGTATCTCTAATAAAGGGAAATCAAGAATCACATTTTTATCTAAGGAACACACATTAGTATTGTCGCCATTTGCTAGCACCATGATATTCTCCCTAGAAGGAGATTTTCTAGGAGAACTATGAATCAAATGTTCTTGAAATTTATGGATTGGTTCTTCTAAAAGGACTATGTTGCAAGTAGGGGAATGATCAATGGTTGGATTTTCATGTTTATCGATAGTGGGGAGATTAGGGGAAGACTCTATTCAATTTCCATTTTTCTGTAAGGTCTCATTCTCTTGTTCCATATTGGGTACCCTAGTAGGAGAGCTTGTAATATCTTCATCCATGGTTAAATTTTGTAAAGCAGCTTGATCACAAGCAGGGGAGGTATCAAGAGAGGGACCTCTATGATTGTCAAATAGATTGTCCCAAATGATGGGAGCATTAGGGAAGGGAGGGTCAAGATTCTCATGACGCTTAATAGGAACATCTTCTAACATCAACCATCCTCGTGGTACCGAGGAGGGACATTAGGAGAAGGACAATATTGATTGTCATGGTTATGGAAACTAGGTAAGGTGATGTTTAGAAATGTTTCTCTGATCTCATGTTCTTGTTGTCTAATATATTTCAAAGGGAAATGAGAAGAGGTACAATCAATACCCTCAATGCTTCTACCTTCTTTCACCAAGATACCTTCATTGCTAATAGGAGAGGTACTAGGAGAAGAAAAAGTATGATTGTTATGATTGTCTACACTACCATTCTCACCAATGGGCAATGTAATATTAAGGATTGTGTCAATGGTTTGATAGTTAACATGTTTATTAATGACCTCATTGTTGTAATCAAAAGTGAACTCATAAGAGGGGATGTTGTATTTATGCAATCCATTTTTAACCAAATCAAAGCCACATCTTTTGAAAGAAAACATGCTGTCATGGAAAAGTAAAGAAAGTGCAATGCACTGACTTAAAATCAAATGTTGAAATGAAATTTTCAAATGTGAAACAAGGTAATTTTATGATTACATTATGCATCAACCTGAAATATTAAATGTTTGAATGCAAGGGTGCTGGCAAGAAGTTGAGTCCACTTTTTGGCCAAAAAGTGTTAGTGTTTTCCCTGATTTTCAGCATTTGACACATTTGACCTTAAAATTTGAAGCACTTAGAGATGGAATCTTCAAAAAATCAACTGATCATAAAATGTAGTACTCTAAGTCTAGTTTCCAAATATGTAATTTATTTCAATACCCAGATTGTACAAATTGAGTTTCAATAGGAGTTTCTAAAAACCACTATTTAAAAGTCACTTTATATACCATACCATGCACGTGTACAACATCCATATTTTGACCTAAATTATCGTATTTTTCTAAATCCTTTTGGGAAAATATTTGTGACTCACTGAAGCTTGTTCTCCATATTTTTTTGTAAATTTTTTATTGAATTTTTTTTTTGTTAATTTTTTATTAGGCATATTTGTCGTTCTGAAAAATCATGTACGACACGCATAAGATGACCTTAACTTATCATTTTTTGATTTTTTTTAAAATTGGAAAGAATTGTTTGAAGTTTTTTCTCATGCAATCTGTTCATCAAAATGTTATGTTGATCAAAAGTTATTAAAATATTTAAAAAACCCTGATATTTAAAGTTTATGGGACTATTTCATCATAAATTAATTGAAAAATAGAAAAAATAATCCAATTCTAAAAAAAATACATATTTGGAATCTGCATTGTCTCATCTAAAATGGGTTTTAATTTTTGTCAAAAAATTCTACAAAAAAAGTCGTCAGCCATATGTCCAAACTCGGTATTTTTCTCTGACATTGTTAGGACCTTCAACTTGTAGGTCAAACCAAGTTGAAGGCCTAGGTTCGAATTCCCAATGCTTTTCCCAAACCAAAATACAAAGAAAAATCCCAACCACAAAGCAAATTCAAATTCAATTTTTTAGAAACGGGATCCCATTTTATAGTCGGGATTTCGTTTCCTAATATTAAATAGTGTGACTATTGACAGGGAAACAGGATCCTGATTTGTACAAAACGGGAAAAAATCGGGATCCCATTTCATACTAATCGAGATCATGTTCCATGTCTGTCGGTTTAGGACCCTTTAGCAAACGGGATCCCGATTTTTAAAAAGCGGGATCTCGTATTGCATTTAGGCTCAAGATCCTGTTTAGAAAATTCGGGATCTCGTTTTTGCAATTTCGATTTCATTTTTTTGGCTAAGGCAAAAACTTCCATGTTTCGTGGACTCAACTTTGTAAACTTACCGACAAATTTGAAATTAAACAATGCGTGAAATAAGCTAATTTAAGCTAGATCTAATGAAATACATGTTACAGAAACTCAACCAATTGATGTAGGTAGGTAATGGCAACAAACATAAGCTTCAAAATAGGGTTTTCAGTTCTGTAAATGATAGTTTCAGGGCTGAATAGGCACTAAGTCGCCCAAGGTGGCAAATTAGTCCCAATGGGGATTTTTTTCAGATTTTTTGAATTTTTTTGATGGATTTTGATGTTTGCTATGCTATATGATGTAGATCTAAGATGCTAATGCAAAATTTCAAAAAAAATCAATGATTTAAGATGCAAAAATACAAGATAAATGCACTTTCACTAATGCAAAATTTGAAACCCTAGAATGCAACTTAACTAATGCAATATGTAATGCAAGCTAATTCTAGGATGATGGACTCCAAAATCAGAAAAGAAAATATTCAAAATTCAGGTTCACTAAAATATGGACATCGATTTTGGGTACATCTAAGGGTTCTCTAACTCTTCTAGGGTTTTTCACCTAAAAGGAGAGAAATGAACCCAAAATGTGTAATGTCTACACTCAAAATCAATGCAAGAATGGATGGAATATGCGTAAATATGATGTCTAAATACAATAAACTGAAAAATAAAGGTGATTATCAATGCAATACCTAAGAAATGAAAGATGTTTGAAAACACATTATGATATACAAAAGCATCTAGAAATAAAGGTAAATTGTAACAAAAATTGATGAAACTGAAGGTGTGCACTTGGAGGATGAAAAAGGATAGAATGAAGGTTTGGAATCCTGATAAAATTGATGTAGAAGCCAATTGGGACAGTTGTGCCAATCTGGGCGAATTAGTCCCAGATCTGAAAAATCTGCTCCGGAGCCTGTTTTAGCCAAATGGGTATCCAAACCTACAGAAACCTTTGAAAAATAGGTTTAGTGGGACTATGTCGCCACTGTTGGCAACTTAGTCTACTTCTAAATTTCTAAAAATTCAAAAGTGGCAATGGAAGCCCTCGGTTTGCGCTTCAGTTCCTACCAGGTGTCTGCTTTTAAAACTCTAGTTTTTGGCACTGCGAGTGAATTTTTGTGGATATTTTGGCTTTGCAAACAAGGAGATGTCTTCAACAACTTTTCAATCTATCCTTCAATGATTTCCAAACCCTCAAAGTTCCAAAATCTATAAACACACAATGAAAGAGAAAGAAATGGTGAATGTTAGGGCATGGGGGTTTGCCTTTGTAAAACCCCTTTTTAGGTAATTAAACCAAAATGAAAAAATAATGTAAAGAAGTATGAAACAGTGGAATTCAAAACTTGTCATGATGATTGATCTTGATTTTATGCAGCAAAAGATGAAGAATCTTCCCTTGAATGTCTAAAAATGCTATCTTGATGACTTAGAATGCTAAAACCCTAACTTGCTTGACTTAAGGACATGATGAATGATGAATGAATGATGATGAGTTATGAATTAGGGTTTAAAAGCTTGTATTTATAGGAAATCCACCTAATTTTCTTGTTAATTTGATCCCCAAAGCCAACATGAAGGAAAAATAAATTTAAAATCCAATTTTTTCTGCCGATGGGTGACTTAGTCCCACCTAGATGGGACTACATTGCTAAAATGGTGACTTGGTCCCACATGGGTTATTTTGCTAGCTGAATTGTCGAGGAGTGGATAAATTATGCTTCTAAGTTATTCTAGTCAGTTATTTGATCAAATTAAGCCTTGGAATGCACAATATGGGGCAATAGGGGCATATTAATGATGATGTAAAGGGTAATTAGGGCTTGGGATACAAATTTCAATGTGAAAGTGTGATTAAATACACTTTACAACATTAAAATGAGGTCCACATAGCCTAGAAAGGCACAACATCCAATGTGAATGTGTAAGACACATTCCAACACTAGATTAGAGTTAAGTTTAATTCACAAGCCTTCTAGATTAATGTGAGAATGCAATTAAATACATTTTATAACATTGAATTAGGGGAAGAATAGGTCCATTAGTCTAGAGTAGTGTGAGTCTTTTACAACACTTTACAACACCTTTACAAGACACATAAATGCATTTTATTCAGTTTGCAAGGGTCCAAGACCTAGCGTGGATGTGTAAAACACCTCACAGCACTAAATCAAGGCCTCATTAAGTCCAATTTGTCATCAATTATTCCCATATCAAGCAAGGTATATACTTTTTGGCGACACACAATAGTATACTCAAAATTACCTAAAATATAAACATATAACAAACCTTTGAACTACCCTCTAGTGAGTTCAATTTTATTGGAAACATAGGTGAGTGCAACTCTTGTTCTTAAAGAGATGGACTCACTTGGTCTCAATAGTTGCTTTAAGCAACCTAGGTCGTGGGTTTAACTCCTTGCAACAGTTTAATCTGTGATGTGTGGTGATTATCTGTAGGGTCCATTACACATCACAATGGTTTAATCTGCAATGTGTGGTGATTACTGGTGGGGTCCATTGCACATCGTCTGAGAGATTATAAGGTGGCTCACCTTGTCAAAGAGCTAAACTATAGATCACTAGACTAACATGTCAATTCCTATCGATTAAAATAAAATATAAAATATAAAAAACTCCTTGTTCTTAAAGAGATGACGTCCCACTCATGACTTTACTAAATTTTACGATGAATACATAAGATTCCACTTGTGGCCTCACTAACTTTTACAATAAATATAAACTGTAATTAAATATAATTAGGAAATTTAGATGGTGTACGAAATCTGTAAATTGATTTAAAACTACAATAAAAATTCCACCGAGATGCTCTTATGACCTCACTGACTTTTACAATGAATACATTGGATTCCACTTATGACCTCACTGACTTTTACAATAAATAAAACTTGTAATTAAATATAATCATGAAATTTAGCTGGTGTATGTAAATTGATTTAAAAATACATAAAAATTCCACCGAGATGCTCTTAGCCAGAAGCTCGTCTTATCTTAAATATGGCTCATCGCATCTAGTCGTTGCCAACAGACAGATTCTTCGTGAACAAGACAAACACAATTATTGCCTTGTGAACCCATTATAATATCATCCTCCAATCCAGAACTCGCTCATCGCTCACGAGACAAACAAGCTTTCCTCATTGCCTATTACTCCCTCAATAATGGTTTCTCACACAGTCACAGGCCAGAATGAAGGCGAACAAATACCAGTCATTGATCTTTCTCTTCTCGGTGATGAACACTACTCAGAAAGCACGTATGTTCAAGTGAGAAAGGCTTGTGAAGAATGGGGGTGTTTTGTGGTGGGGAATCATGGAGTTAGGGAGGAGACTATTGGTGAGATGGATTCAGCTACTCGAGATGCGTTTACACTGCCCAAAGAAACCAGACAGAAAAACATTTTTCAAAGGCGGAACTTGGGTTACATCTCTGATTTGCCTGCAATGCCCTTTTACGAGAGCTTTGGTGTGCCTGGAGCCCCAGATCCCGATGCCATTCAGAAGTTTTCAGATCAACTGTGGCCTCAAGGAAACCCGCAAATCTGGTAATTCAGTAATACCATTTCTCGTTCTTTTTTTATTTTTGAGGAGATAAAATATTAAGAGTATATTGATAATGGAGAAGCTAGGATTTATTTTGAATATTATAGTTACTCATTAGTCATCAACGATAATGATCTACAAGAAATTTTAATTTATTTTTATAAAGGGCCTATATCCAATTACAAAGAAAATTTATGTTAAGAGGAAGGAGTTTTTAAATTGTTAAATGATACTTTAAAGATATTTTTATTAATGATGGTATGATCTCTAGTTTTTAGATGGTGTACTTGCTAGTCAACTATTAAGTTAATTTTATATCTTGGCTATTAGAAAAGCATGTTTTTCACTTTGAATTGCATTAGCTAATGAATCTTTATCTATTTTTTTTCTCTAATGTGAACAAGGTATATTATCTAATTAGTTCTCCACTTAAACCCTTTTTTTACTAGGATAAATTTACTTAGGGACCTTTTACATATTATCTCACATTGGTTGCCTTGCTATTCTACTAGATGATATATTCTATATATACTCACTTATAGTTTATTTTTAATCACTTGTTGTACTATAATTTGTATTTCCTATTAAATAGAATATAGTTTATTCTTTTAATTATGGATTTCATATATTTCTTTCCTTTATTTATTTATTTTTTGGGGGGATTCATAACCAAATCTTACATCATATCATAGCCCAGGTTATAAGCTGTGGGTTAGAATTTCTAATAAATTTGGGAGTCTATATAGTTATTTTTTTCTTGAAACGCTAAGTATAATTTTCTCTTGCAACCTTAGATGATCTAGAGAATCAAAAAGGTGTGAAAAAAGTTTAATTTATAGTGGGTTTTTTTCTAATATTATCATTTTGTAGGTATATCAAAGCTTTCTAAATACATTCTAAGCTCACCATTAAGTTTAGAGTAGTGAACAAAGTTAGATTAGGTTTTTATTTTGTTCTAGTTAGACACCAATGGCCAAATCTTTAAGAGTTTAAAGAGGAAGTTTTCTTACTAAATATAGTAGGTAGCAATGTATTTTGAGTGCAAATACATCCTTCCATTATGTCTAAAAGGCCAAGAAATACTAAGGCTAACTATAAAATCATCAAATTTAGATAAATATGACTCTAAATAAATTTTTGAGGGTCTCAAGTTGTACGACTCCCCCTACATCATACCATACAATAAAAAAATATTAGCATTTACTGTGCCACACATAGTTGCACCACTCACTATGTATGCTATCAAAGGGTAGCAACCACCACCACACCACCTATGGGTGACAACAATCCTATCATTGCAAACGTCAACACAATAGAGGTGCACACCACCAAGTGATGCCACCAACCATGCCCCTCCCACCACTTAGAGGAATATTCCAATGAAATAATTATTTTTGAAATAGTGCTTTCACACCTTTAGAAGGTAGTTTCAACATTGAATAGTGGTTTTAGAGAAAATTGATCGTGATTTTGAGAATATTATAGAATTTGGAATATTTGGAAAAAATTTAGCATATTTTATTGATGAAAACCTATTGATGTCAACACTCTATTTAAAACCTTTTTCCCTCTCTCCATTGAAATTTTAAAATTTATAGTTTGACTTTAGAAGGTCATAACTTGAGCATCTAACATCCTTTCCTTAACCAAACTTTCTATTTGGGGTTTTTTTTTTTTTTTGTGTCGTATGCATTAGTGTAATAATTTTCTAATTTTGATGTTTATGGATTTTTAAGAATTTTTAATTTTTCAAAGATGTTGCTACAAATTTATTATTTTGAAAATATGTGGGGCTTTGTCTAAGATCATAAGGGCTCCTTTTTAGTTGCATTTAAAAAAAAAAAAGATTTTTTTTTGTAGTTTATAGTGGTGCTATCATATTGTACTCATTGTAATTTAAAATTATACTTCCAATATTTTTTGCAAATTGTAAGTGTTTAATTCAAATTAAATTTTATATTTCTTGTTCATGGTACATGTAATCACATTAATTGTAAAGTGAAAAATAATATTTTCATAGGGGTTCTTTCATTTAGTGAATTTGGGGGTTTCTTGGTGTGCTTTGCCATTGTACATCTCTTCCTACTTGTGTTCTAACTTTCCTTCACAATGGATCACTTTAAATTTCCATTGCTAAATCCATACAACAACTTAGCATGGCATGAAAATTGATGGAACATCTTAAAGCAATAAGGATATACTTCATATGTTGAAGAAAATACAATTGAACCCACATATGCTAAGCTAAAATATACAAAGGATTCTTGAACATACTAAATCACTTGAATATATTCATGTTTCTATTTACCTTGATCTCTAATTTTTTAGAATAAATATTATATAAACTCAAATGAAGCTTGGAAAAATATAAAATTTGTATGGTAAAATTGATAAAGTTTGAGGCTATATGGTTGAAATTGAATTAATGAGCCTAGATCCAAAATACTTTAATTACATCTAAGATTACATCATGAATCCTAATGACCTTACATAACAATGTGAAGCATGTAACATTGAGAAAAAGGAAATTCTTTATATATATTTAGTACCCTTGACAACCTTGGTCCTAAATATTTGTCCTTTATTTTTAGCTTTCATAATCACAATTTAATTAGGGTGTCATATACATTATCCATTCATCTATGACATCCTTCTTTGAGATGTTCATGCATGGATAAGGAAATCTACTTTTCATTGGTCTATTTTAGCCATCACAGTATCAAGTTTTATTAGTTGGTCAACCAAAGGGATAGAAAGATTTAGGTCAATATAATAAGAAACATAATAGGGCCAAGAATAATTCACAATCTTGATCTACTTCAAAATAAGAATTCAAATCCTCTTCATCTAATGGGAATTCTTATAAGAACCAAAGGCACCTTGCAGATAATATAAGAAGGTTAGTTGTGAGGAGAATTCATTCATACAAAATAGATCAATGAGATAAAACATCTAACATTAATTTATCTCCTCTACTACATATTCCTTCACTCATTCTCCCAAATTAGGTAAACACAAGCAACAAAAAATTTTCTTGAAAATCTATTCTTCTAGTTAGTGAATTCTTTACTCAAGTGCTTGACACCACAAGGGGTTTGATAAAGAACAATTTTATTTGTTGAAACCTTGTTTCATGGCTCAAATTCTCATCAAGAATGATTCTCTAGTGAATTTTATTGGGAAGGGTTCATTTGATGTCAATACTAGTACATTTGAAAATTTTCTATGTATACATAGCTTGTTAGCTAACCTTCTCTAGATCTACAATATCACTCATCTCTAGAATGGAAAAATGTTTGAATTCACTCAAGGGTTTATTGCCAATAGGAATATTGAGGGTGGTTTTCTTCTCATAATAGGAAAATTAAGCCATAACTCTCATCATTTATTCTTTCTCTCAATTTTTACCTAATAGTCCCACTATAAAATTAATCAACCGTTAAAATAATTTTCTTTCAAAAATAGGATAGTGTGCCATAATCTATCCATTCATTATTTCAATTTGTGTCCAAATTTCAATCTTTCAAGGAAATTTTTTATCACTTTCTCATACATCCTAAGTAACATCACTATAATTTCCTATATGATTTATGATGATGAAATCTATTTTTTTAACAAAAAATATTTTATATTTTTACATGCCCATAGTGATGCAAACTTTATTTCTGTCCAAACATGTTCATCATCTTACAATTTTCTCGTTTCCCAGCAAAATCATCCAGCAATACACTTCTGAGGTTGAACAGTTGATGATCAATATTATCAAAATAATTTTCAGAAGCTTTGGAATTAGCAAGTGTAATGAAACTAAGTTCTGGGGTCTTCTTCGCCTGAATTACTATGATATACCGTCAAATAAAACAGGAGGAGTGTCACCCCATGCCGATCACTCTTTTATAACAGTACTGTACCAAGATAAGAGCGGCGGGCTTGAGGTTCAGAACAAGTATGGAAAGTGGGCAAAAGTGAAGGTTCTGTCAAATTCTTTGACTGTTCTGATGGGCGACTATATGAAGGCATGGAGTAATGGGAGGATATGTAACAGCATTCACAGAGTGATAATGGGAGAATGTGAGCCTCCTCGTGTGTCGCTGCCATATTTTTACTACTTTTCAGAAGAGAGTGTCATAAATGCACCACCAGAATTGGTTGACGAGAATCATCCACATCTCTATAAAGCATTCAAGCCTCCAGAGTTCAGAGAATTCTATGGAGAAATTTCGTACAAGAAATATCAGAAGTCTGAGACTTTGCTAAATGACACAGCACCATCATTCATTGACATGTTCGCACTTATTACAACAGAATAGTAAATTGCCCTTTAAGAATAAAAGATATTGATTAATTAGTGTAGGCCTGTATTTTTAGTCGTGGTTTCGTTTCAGTGCCAAAAGAGATTTCACTGTACTTTTAGGTATTGCTCATAAATGACTCTTTACATGTGTTTTATACATCTAACAGCTAAAGCTGAATGTTTCTTAGCCTCTTATTAATATATTCATCAACAACCTAACCTTTTGTAAATATATATGAATAGCAACTAAGGGAAGCAATCTTTAAAGCTCTACTAGCATATGACATGCACAAAATGCTTAATTAGTAAAACAATAATATAACAACATTTTAAGGTGTTTTAAAATTGTTGTTTGCTATAAATATGTATAGGTTTATAGTCAAGTAATATATATTGATATTTGTGTTTCTTTTATTTAGATTGGCTCTATGAAAATATCTTGTGTATTGTTATTTCTTCGTATTTTTGTATTTGTTTGGTTTAAATAATATAGATTGTTTAGCATTCGGTATAGTTGATAATTTCTGAATTCTATTATTGTTTTCATTTTGATGATTTTCTCTTTTGTGTAGAATGCTTTGGACCTTCATCTTTTGTTGGTTTGTTCTTGTGTGAAAAAAACATACGCTTGAGTTTTGTCTTAACTTCAATTATAAATGAATTAGAAAAAGTTTGAATCAATATTTCTAAAGTGAGGAACTTCTTTTTTATAAAAAATAAAATAATATTCTGCTTATGTACATTTGAAAAAACCATACACTTGAGTTTTGTTGCTTAGGGGTGTTATCATGCAACCATGTACAATAGTCATGGAACTCATTGCTATAATATTAAACTAATTATTTTTTAGGTTGATGCAACTATTAAAATTTAATTTAATCATCATCATCTAGTATATTGTCTCTTTACAATATATTTCCTAACCATTAATGTACTAATAACATCATCACTTGATAAAAATGTACAAATGGTAAATTAATACAACCCTCATTAATGATAATGAATACAATAGGCTATGAATCCAACTACCATATATACAATGTGGTCATATATAATGTACATCATAATATATCTAAAGGACTTCAAGATTAACTCTGCAAGTTAATACCTCCAAGTTCTAGTTGTTGATGTGATTAGGTATTGAACCCACCATGAGGATATCATTGTCCTCCCCAACCATCAATCTTAGCAATGATGTATCCAGTCAATAAACAAAGAGTGTGAAATTACAAACTCTAGTGATTATATTTTAGTTCATTGATTTATTACTCACATAGATATCTCACAGACATGTTCAAAAAAATCAGTCACACACAAAAAATAACTAATTCACTCCAACATTCCAACCCTTCACAATATATCATTTAAGAAATTAAAATGCACATAGAATACAAGAACATTATATAGAAAAGATCACAACAACAATGACACTCAAACAAATAATATCACAAAATGACTCCACATTCATGATGCATATTCATGTCTTTAAGCCAATTAAGATCATCTTACAACTCTACAATGTACCTAACTACAAACTCCTCATAGAAGATAAGAAGGCTAACAATATGAACCATAGAACACCTTAACACAAGGTAGAATAGTGTGTTAGAGTCACTCAAGGACTCGAGCTCCAAATATCTCCTACAAAACCAAAATATCCTTCCACAAGAGAGAAATGAAAGAGCTTATATTTACAATAATGGAAAAAATATATTAGATCAAATGTGATCTATGCAAACGTACAAATGAGACCTTCCTTATATAGGCAAGGTTGAGAGGTAGGAAAAACTAGGATGATTACAAGTGGCATAATCCTATGTAATGTGACAACTGGGGGATAAGATAAGATAAGATCACATGACAACTAAGACTTCTAGAAAAATTCATAAATCACTAAGTAAACTTAACTTGTGAATATGTGTGAAATGGTCCTAACTAGGAACTAGTTAGGTAATGTGACTTATTCAAACTACAAAGGGTAAATTGAAAAGTAAATATTCCATTATTATATTTTTTTTCTCTATCTATAGCAATTTTTGTAATGTAAAAGGTTGTTCTTTGTTTTTTGTGGCTATTGTCCATATAATAAAAATATATTATTTATTTATGTAAGCACTTTCACTAAAACATAAAGGAAAATATTAGATACAGTAATTTATTTTCAACTCTACAATTTTATCATCAACATTTTTACAATTTTACTAAATATGGGAATATGCCACTTTGTACAAATACTAAAATCCAAGTACTAAAATAGAAGGTTGTCAAGGCCAAAGTGTCTTTAAAGAGGCTAGAGATATGAAGGGAAAGAAGAAGCATATGATAAATAGAGCCTCCTACAAAATATACTTATTTCAATTTTTAAGTATATGTGCCCTTTTAATATTTATGGCATGGTCATGGAGATTATGAATGAGATTATCAATACAATTTTTGAGAAACTTGCCAACCAGGGATTCAAATTTGTACAATATAACAATAATCACACCATTAATTTGTAGTCTAGATTTAAATGTTCATTAGGGCTATTCTTACATGGAAGATTATAAAGCACACAATATTGGAGGGTTGAAACATTGTTACAAAGCTTGTTAGTGTTTGATATTTTTTTATCAATTTTGAATTATAGTTTTTTCTATTTTTATTAGGGCCTCATGCCATTAATTAATTTTGATGACTTTATTTATTTTATCAAGTTTTTTAATGTTAGACAATTTATGGTTCTTGTAGTGTAAGTTTGGTTTTTGGTTTGAGAAAATTATCTTCAAGATTAATGGTTGCTCATAGTCTTTACAATATTATACAACCCTATGTTAGATGGATCTTTTTTATCAAAAGTACATCTATTCAATGTTGAAACTAATTTTTGTTTTTGACAAAAGGGATAAGCGGGTTTTACAAGGACCCGAAACCACAAAGTAACATTACAAACAAGGACCAAAACAAAGGTCCGAAAGATAAAAAGGCTGCCATAAAGAAAAAAACCATCAAAAACAGACAGCCACAAAAAGCCTCAAAAAAGCCATCAAAAGGCCAGCAGACAAACAAACCGGGGCCCAGCCACAGCCACAGTTGAAACTATTTTTTGTTACTTTGATTACACTACTAAAATTTAATTATGATAAAGAAATATTCTTTCATTTTGATGGATTACTAATTCTCTTTGAAACAAAATTATGATATCTAAAAATATTTTTTTAAATGGCACTTTTTTATATGATTTTCTTAAGAATATATATATTTAAGTAGTTATTGGATTTCCCGTATATTTTTTACTATATTTTAAGGAAATATCTTTGTAGGAGCATAAAATTAGCTCATAGTCTAGGATCACCTACAAAAAAAAAATATAATCTTCCACAAGAGAGTATGGTAAGATAATAGTTTTCTTAATATTGCATGATCTTATGATACAAATTTTACAAGAGACTTGGTTATATAGACAAGGTGAAAGATAGGATTTGACAAGATTATGACATGTGTCTTAATCCTATACCATAAGACAAATAACTCAACCTATTATTAAATGACCTAGGGCTCAAGAATTAAATGCCAAAAAGATAAGATAAGATCTATGTGACAACTAATAGTTCAAGAAAAAATCCTACAACTTATGTGGAATTAACATGTAAATAGGACCTATAAGTGAACTAGGTAGGTAAAATACCTACCTAGGCCAACACCCCCTTAAGTGTAACTTATTATTATGTAAATGATGCAAAAATGAAAGGATGAGTCTTAGCTATAGGTCATTTTAGGTACCCATTTACATATGATCTCTCACAAATGGAAAAAAAAGAAGAAAAACCACACGAGCAAAAATCCCTCTCCAAAAGAGAGGATACATGTACAATTGATTAAATTAGTGATGAATGGAGGTCTTAGAAATACCCTCCAAGGAACAAATCCATCACAAATATATAATAGATACCTCCCCCATAAGATAGAAAGATAGATACTATGTATCCCCCCATAATGAATTATCTCCAAAGCCAATGAAGAAGGATTGAAGAGAAAAGAGAATTTAATGCCTGCAAACATGTCTCCCTTTGGGAAGAAACAATTACATGCATGATGCCAACAAAACTCCAACTCCATGAAGAGAGATGAGGGAAGTATCCTCAAAACTTGTCTATAGAAAAGGATGAAGTGTCTCCATGCAAGAATATGTCTCAACAAAATCAAGTGTTATCCCAAAAGAGACTAAATCATGACTATGTGGAAATTCAAGAGAAATCTCCAAAAACAATGATGATTAGTCAACAATTTTCTTGCAACTATAATCAAAGAGGAGAGAAAACCCATCAAATATGTCCTCCAAATTTACAATATGATAATGAAAAACCAAATCTCATATACCTATCAAGTAACCATCCCACAAGGCCATATATGAAGAACCAAAAAAAATTGCTAAACTAAAGTATTGCAAGGTATAGGAACATTGAAATCTAAAGAAGTGGGAGGAATCTTAACATAAAGGTTGAAGTGGCCAATATGACCCTTTAAAGAACTATCCACGATGCAACAATAGGAGCTCAAGAATTTGAGCATCAATAGTAGAAGAAAATATATGGAAAGAAATAAAGATGGAAATAATGATTAGCCTTTCTCACTCCATCAAGCTGCCTAGTATTTAAATCTCTAATGAACACTAAATCTAGAGTAAAATTAATACTCTTCCCTAAACCACTATGTGCAACCTAATATATAGAGAGAATATTATTGCCAAGCTCAAGAATATATAGGACATTATTAAATCTCCCATTACCCATGTCAACATCTCCTTTGTAACAAAAACTCATTTACTTATTATTAGCCATCAATATCTTTGTTAAAAGGGAAGGCTCAAATGTGAAGAACTCATCTAGTGAACATGCCATGTGATTAGAAGATCCATATTCAAGAATCTATCCAATAGACTCAACAAATTTAGTTACAACAAAGGCTTTTCTTTTCATCCTATCACTTCCTTTATCATGACCTAATGATCTTGAATACGTGGATGAAGAGGGTTGTGAAAAAGAAGAAGTAAACTAGAATACTTTGAAGGAAAAGAAATTTTATGCTCCTTAAGAAGTTGCCTCATTCATCTAACTCTTTCTTATAATAATTATGTTCACCATGCCCTAGTTTATTGCAATATGGACACTTGGGTTTCTTCTTCTTAGTTTTATCCTCTTTGGAAGAGGTGGGAGTCTCATTATATTATGTCTTAGTTTTGGATTTCTTCTTACATTTTCCTTTAGGTGATTGTGCTACCAATGCTTGATTCTTAGAAATTACATCCAACTGAATAAATTTTATTTTCTCTCTAGTTAATTGATCAAAAAGTGTTTCAAAAGAAGGAATGTTAAAAGCTTCACCTAGGCCATCCATGGTGGAATAAAAATAATAAGAAAAGAAAATAGACCCTTCAACTAGTAGGGCGGGGGCCCTAGCTCGGTTGGCTAAGTAATTCCGTTGCGGCTCTGCTGGTCATGAGTTCTAGTCTCCCCCATCCCGTGGTACCAGAGGGCGTGTTGCGCCAGCGCCGCCGGTCATGTTAAAAAGTTTACCAGGCACACTGCAGTTTATAGGGGGTTGTGCTACCCGATTCTAGCTAAAAAAAAAAAAACTAGTAGAAAAAATTAAGAATATACATTCCTTATCAGATTTATCTTTCTCACATCCATCCAATTGAGATCTTATGGATTTCAAATTAACCAAATAGTCTTTAATGCTAGGAAATGAATCAGTGGAAAGAGATGCCAATTATGCCTCTAATTTCAAAGCACAAACATAACTAACTAAGCCAAATAATTATTTATACATATCACATACCTCGCATGGTGTAGTACACTCCTCAATATGGAAGAATATTTTTTCATAAACATGCAATGCAATTAACCCATAGCCTCGTCACATTTTTTCCTATGAGAAAATATCTCATATTCCCTAAAAAATTATTGTTAATGATTGCCCAAGGTAGACCAGAAACCATTCGACCAAATTAACCTTTGTATTCTTATTTTCCATGTGTGATAATTATGAGGAGTGAGTACCTCAAATGAAAATGGTTCATCCATGAGAGAAACAAGTGCCAAGAGAGAAAAATAGATAATATACTACAAAAATATGATACAAAATCTCCTAAAACTAAATCAAGGTGTCTAAGTAATCAACCAAAATGAAAATATGCACAAATTTGAATAAAAGGTACTTGGGGCTTAATCTAGAGAATATAGATGAATAGAACTAACGAGCACCTAAATACCATTTAATTTCTACTAGAATCATGAAAATCAGATAAACTGGAAAAAACTTATGAGGTTAGAGGTCCAAAAGGGAAATTTTACTTCAATAAAAAAATTACTTACAAAAAATATAGCAAAATGATCTACAGCACTACAAAGAGCTCTAAACCAATTTTTTGATGATATCTCATTTTTTAAAAATGGACTTCTAGATCACAAGGTATGTCCTCCAAAGAAATCTTCCCAATTAGGGCCTTAGGGGAAAAATTTTAGCCCCTTGGGGACTAGCTATCAGTCATTGATGTGACTACAAGGATATATTGATGAAAATAAGAAATGCCACACATAGTGGCATCATCTCTCAAGTAACGGGGTGAAGCCTAGTGGTGGCTTCCACATGCCACTCATGAGAGTTTAGCCCCATGACTAAGCCAATAACCATGGACTATTAAGCTACAAGTACTAGCTAACAACCAATGCAATGACCAAAGTTCTAAACAAAAAAAAATATTAAAAAATATTGAATTCACACCCTTTAGATAGATGATAACACTAAATTACCAACTATGCAAATAGAGTACTACTCCAACATTATGCAAATAATATTCACTCAAATATGTTGTTGACCCAATTTGGACTATAGAATAATGAAGCTACATATTGTATGGAACAAATTCCATATGAATATACAAACAAAAATGGTGAAGGAAATCTAAAAAATTAGTCTAAGGGAAATGGGGAAAAGGTCTTCAATTTTGATAATTTGAAAGTCAATCTTAGGATTTTTTGGGCATTCTTGAAATGATGGAAAGATCTACTTGGGCCCAAAATACTCAAGAATATTAGCTACCTCTTAGATCTCGCAACCACCTCCCAACTTCAAACCCTTGTAGATTGGGCCTCACAAGTCCACTTTGGATGAAATAAAAGGAAAAGATGACTGTATTTGACTCCTTGAACTCAATTGTGAGCTCATATTTGCACCAAGAAGCTTCAAAATCAACTTGCAATAGAAACCCACAAAGAAGAAACCCCCAAATCGGTTGTTTCTTTCAATTTTAATTTATTTTGCATGTCATCATATGAGGTAAGAAAAGAGCATACTCAACTTTACTAGATTCACTAAGATCATCAATCTAACAATATCTCATGCACACAAAATACCCTCAAATCTAAAGATTTTCTAGATCTGAAGCTTTGATATGATGTAGGAGCTGAAAATTAGCTCACAACCTAGGATCACTTGCAAAGAAAAATTATAACATTCCACAAGAGAGTATGGAAGATAATACATTTCTTAATATTATATGACTGTATTATACAAAGAGTACAAGAGCCTTGCTTATATAAATAAGGTGAAAGATAGGATTAGACAAGATTATGACTTGTGTCTTAATCATTTAACATGATACAACTAACTCAACTTATTTTTAAAGGACCTAGGAACTCAAGAATTAATTTAGAAAAATATAAAACAAGATCTAAGTGACAACTAAGACTTCTACAAAATTCCTAGGATCTAAGTCAACTTAATATGTAAATAGGACCTATAGTAAATTAGATAGGTAAAATGCCTATTTACACCAACAATATTGACAATATGACACCAGATTTTTTATTTTCCATTAATTTCCCTTAATAAAATAAGATAAGATGGCTTTTAATGACCTTTAGGCCCAAATGATCTATACGAGTTACTATTGTGTTTAAATTATTTGATGATTATTTATACAATAATTTAGCTTATAGGAGTTATGCAAATACATAAGGAGAGCGGGACATGAATTGGGAGATGGGGAAATCCAAGTTCCTCTAGCTTTGGCGATGGTGAAGAAGAAACTAACTCTAATGATGTCGATGTTTCTTGGTATTTGGTTTGGTGTTTTAGTGGGAAGACTAATATTTTTCAGTGTTCCTACTTTTGACTGCTGGTGGTGGGGCTCCGAATTTTCTCTCTATCCTCTTCCATCTTGTTGGCTCTCTGCTTCTTTCCTGTGGTGGTTGTCTATGCTTGGTGACCAAGCTATTGGTGGGAAATATTGTTAACTTATTTGGCTTGGTGTTGATCATTAGAGGCTTTCATTGGCCTTTGACTTGGCTTGTCTATAATTTTTGGGTGGGGAGTGCTCTTCTTTTTCGTTTCCCTTATCAGTGTTGTGGGGATGTGATTTTTGTAAGGAAAGCAATGATGCAGAAGCAACTTTCCTAACGTCAAATCCATAGGGAAGTAAGCAGACAGTACTTTTAATTTTTCTAATTACAATCCAATTAAGACACACATGAAATATTTACAGAAACAGAGAAGATACTCAAAGACAATGAACAACAGATTTACGTGGGAAACCCTTTCGGGAAAAAACCCACCACACCAAGCTGAATCTCTTTGTATTATAGTAACAACAATTACATACAATCAGAGATACAACTCTCTGGTATTAGTTCATAGTAGCTTCATTCACTGTTCATCTAGTTACAGAAATGCTCTCCTAAATCCGATCTCACTCATCGTGATTTCAAATCAAAATTGATCCTTTAAATCTTATCACATTCTAATTTTTTCCTTCTGTTCATCCTTATCCACCATTGCCCCATCGTAGAAAGTTTCCTCTCGATAAATTGATTTTTCCCTGCATGTTGTTCAGCTCCAGCGTCACAATAGTTGCAAAAATCTAACTACCACCCATTTGAAATTGCTTCCTCTGATTGGTCCACGAGGCTCCACATAGGATGGTCAAACTAGTCAAGGGTGTTCAACTTTGTTGGCATATCGGTGAGACACTAATAGTGTCTCCCCGATGCCACAAAGTCTTCATATCGCTATCGGCATAGGTTCATAGTCTGCTAGATGATATACCGAATGCCATGAGTCATACTGAATCCATCGACATCCATTGTGTTTCTATCGACAAGAGATTTCTTATTGGCTAGACTCATACTGATGCTCACAAGGTCACAGTGACTTCCACTTTGCTGTCGGCAAGACTTTCCATTCGCCAAGATATTTTTCCAGGTCTCCCCAAGTTTCACCGAAGCATCTGATAGTCGGCAAGACATCTGTCTTTCACCAGGACTTCATACCGAGTTCATCCAAGTCTTACCGAGTCAGCAAGACTTTAAGTCTTTCGCTAAGACCTTACACCAATTGAACATGTCATATCGAAGCATCAAAGAGTCGGCGAGACTTATCATCTTTGCCAAGACCTTATACCGAGGTCTTAAGTCACTCGGAGCGCTGCATTCACTAGTCGGCAAGACATTTTCTTCGCTAAGACCTCACAACGAGCGCCGAGACCTCACATCGAGCACTCATGTCTTACCGAGTCGGCAAGACATTTGACCTTCACTAAGACCTTTCACCAAGCACTCTTCCATTACTCCAAACTACTGGCGAGACTCTCCATTGGTCACCAAGACTTCATACCGAAGTCTTTGAGTCACCGCGAAGACCACAAGTGAAACTCTCATCAGTGTGACCTTTCATTGTCACTGTGAGATCTTCCCGATGCCCTTGAGTTACCCTGATAGCCATATGCTATCGGTGAGACATTCTCCAATTGCTAGGACTTCTCCCTGAGCGCTTGAGCTACTCCAACATCTGCATTAACACCCGATAGGAACATACTGTCGGCTAGAGGTCTCCAATCGACAAAAAGTCACAGCAAATGCTCTATGTTATAGTGATGGACTTCATTCGGCAAGACATCACCTCTGTCTTGGTGACATGGAAATTTCAACAAGATTCAAAATAGTTAGTCGGCCAAACATGAATAATGTCAAAGCAACTTTTCCCTGTAGGAGTTACATGTCAGTACGAATTGAGGCACATATTCCAACAAGCTCCCACTTGACGAAGATCTTACTGACACCTCTAGAGCATAATCAAACTACTGAAAAACATTGGCCAAGAGGCCCATCGAACTGGCACACCACCTGTATTTGTTTGTGCTCATAGGCTTCGTCAATGCATCTACAACATTCTCCAGAGTATCCACTTTCTCCAAAGAGACCTTCCCATCCTCCACCATATCTCATACAAAGTGATAGTATACATCTATATGTTTCATCCTGGCATGGAAAGTAGGATTCTTTGCCAAACATATAGCACTCTGACTGTCACAGTAAATAGTAATTTTTCTTGCATCAAAACCAATTTTAGAACACAAACGTTTTAACCAGATTGCTTCTTTATAGGCATGTGTAGCTGCCATGTATTCTACCTCTATAGTGGACAAAGCGACTACAGCCTACCGCTTGCTTATCTAGCTCACTGCACCACCATTCATCATGAAAACATATCCACTAGTGGATCTTCTGCTATCAATGTCCCCTGCCCAATCAAAGTCCACATAACCTAGAATACTGAGAGTCCTCTGTGATTCAACCAAGTTCCCATGGTAATACAAAGCATAGTCTGAAGTACCCTTCAGATATCTAAACACTCTCTTCATAGCATCCCAATGTGTCCTTCCAGGATTAGCCATAAACTGACTAATAACTCCTACTGCTTGGGCAATGTCTAGCCTTGTACAAACCATTGCATACATAAGGCTGCCAATTGCACTAGCATAAGGTACACTGGTCATGTACTTCATCTCAGTAGGATATTTTGGACAATCCTCAATAGATAGCTTCATTCCTTGTGTAACTGGAACAACTAGCTGCTTGCACTCTGTCATACAAAATCTCTCTAGAACAGTCATAATATACTTACTCTGACTGAGCCAAAGTTTTCTATTTTTCCTATTCCTGGTTATTTCCATTCCCAGAATGTACCTTGCTGCACCAAGATCTTTCATTTCGAACTTTGCAAACAACTAAGACTTAAGATTAGAAATCATTAGCTTACTATTGCCTATGAATAGCATATCATCAACATAGAGAGCAATAATAAGGACTTGATCACTTTCAGCTTTGTAATATATACAATGATCACATTTTGATCTTACAAATCCTAATGACAAAACAAAAGTGTCAAATTTCTGGTACCACATTCTAGGAGACTGTTTTAACCCATACAGAGATTTCTTTAACTTGCAAACTAGTCTTTCCTTACCTTTTTCCACAAAGTGCTCCAGCTAGGACATATAAATTTCTTCTTCAAGATCACCATGAAGAAACGTTGTCTTCACATCAATCTGTTCAATTTCTAAGTCATATGTTGCTACAAGTGACAAAAGAAATCTAATAGATGTCAACTTAGCTACAGGAGAAAAGATTTCTCCATAATCAATTCCCTCTACCTGGGTATAACCTTTTGCAACCAGCCTCGCTTTATATTTTTCTACACTGCCATCTAGACCAATTTTCCTTTTGAATACCCATTTACAGCCCGCAGCTTTTCTGCCTTTAGGCAATGGCACCAAACTCTAGGTATCATTCTTTTCTAATGATGCCATCTCTTCATTCATGGCTTCCAACCAAGAGTTTGAATCAGACATTTTAAATGCCTCTTTCACAGTCCTAGGTTCATCAGTGCTAAAAATTAAAGTATAGGCACAAGTATACTCAATCAAAGAAAACCCATACCTATCAGGTTGCTTTCTTTCATGAGTTGACCTTCTCACAAGTTGAGGCTGAGGTGGTTCTTCATCTTCTTTAGAACTTTTAGAACTGCTTGAGCTCTCCTCAGTATCAGGTACATTTTGATTTTTCAATTCCTCTTTATCTGGTGTCGGAGGAATTCCTGCTACAACCTTTTCATTTTCTGATTTCTTCTCTGACTACAGATCCAATGTAGAAGTTTTCAGCTCATGAAAGATAACGCTTCTGTTGTACAAAACCTTCTTAGTCTCAAGGTTCCAAAGCTTGTATCCTTTTATGCCAGCACTATAGCCAATAAAAATACACTTTACAGCTTTGTTTTCCAACTTGGATCTTTTTCAAATGGCACATATGCATATGCCTCACAGCCAAAGACACAAATATGTATCAGAGAGGGCTTCTTTCCAGACCATGCTTCTAAAGGCATCTTCTCAACAAGAGCAGAGTTAGGAGAATGATTTACCAAGTAACATGTTGTAGAGACTGCTTTATCCCAGAACATCTCCTCCAAGCCAGTACTGCTCAGCATACTTCGTGCTCTTTCCATTACTGTCTTATTGAACCTTTCAGCAACTCCATTTTGTTGTGGAGTATAAGGTGTAGTTTTATGTCTTTTAATCCTATGATCTATGCAATACCTTTCGAATTTATCTGAATAAAACTCACAACCATTGTCAATCCTTAAGCATTTTATTTTCCTACCAATCTGATTTTCAACAAGGTTTTTTAATTTCTTAAACCGACTGAACACTTCTGATTTACTTTTCAGAAAATATACAAATGTTCTTCTTGAATAATCATCAATAAACGACACATAGTATCTTGATTTAGACAGAGAAGGAACATTCACTGGACCAAAAACATCAGAATGAATATAATCAAGCAAACCAAAAGATTTGTGAGGACTAGAATAAAATGAAACACGGTGTTGTTTACCATATATGCAATGTTCACAAAATTTGAACTCAAGGTTACAATCTTCAAGCCCTTCTACCAGGTTATTATTTTTCAAGGTTTTTAAACCTTTTTCACCAATGTGGCCAAGCCTATGATGCCAGAGCATAGTCTTTTCTGCTGGAAGTTTAACCTCCATGGCGTTTACTCCATCAAGGATGTTTCCCTTCTTATCTCCATGAGTAGCCTTAAGTGACTTTGCAGAGACACTATTGCATTGAATAGCTTGTGCATCCAGCTTATACAAGGTACCAATTTGAGCACCCCTAGCCAGCACCATAGAGCCTCTAGTCATCTTGCAGCCATTTCTAGAGAACGTGACATGCACTCCGATATCATTTAGCTTACTTACAGAAAGTAAATTACAAGTCAGACCTGGTATATGCATCACATCATTGATTCCCTTCACTCTTCCATCAGGGAATTGAATTTTGACTCTTCCACAACCAATAATTTCCAAAGATGAATCACTCACGCTAAGTACACCTTTCCACCATTGTATTCTTCATACTTCATGAACCAATCTCTATGAGATGTCATGTGGAAAGATGCTCTAGAATCAATTAGCCAGACATCATTTGATGCCCATGTAGCCAAAGCTACAATGAAGGTGTCTGCATCACTCTGAGAAGAATCATTTCCAGAAGAGTTCTTCTTCTTTTTCTCCTCCTTGCAATCCTTTCGGACATGACCAGGTTGCCCACAATTCCAGCACTTCACCTTGGACTTCTTTCTAGGAGACTTTGATCTCCCTTCTGATTTTGATCTAGATTTATTGTCCTTCTTCTTTCCTTTCTCCTTCGATATACCTCTGACATCCAGAGCCTCATTTATCATCTCAGAAGATTTTCTTCTCATCTCTTCCAACAACAAAGAAGCAGTTGCAACATCTTCCATCTTGAAAGTGGATGTTGTACTCCCAATAGCCATCACCAGATGATCTCAAGAATCTGGCAAAGAACATAGCAGCAGCATGTAGTGATCTTCATCTTCAATCTTCACACCAACAAATGTTAATTGAGCAATCAGCATGTTGAAAGTATTTAAGTGATCAGCAACAAATCCTCCCTCTTGCATTCTCAAAAAGTACAGCTTCTTCCTCAAGAACAGCTTGTTCACCAAGGACTTGCCCTAATAAATGGATGCTAGTCTTTTCCACAAGGAAGAGGCAGTCTTTTCTTCATGAATGTTCAAAAGAACAGAGTCTTCCAAATAGAGCCTTATCAGCCCCTTAGACTTTCTATCTGAAAGATCCCAATCCTCTTGCTTCATGCCTTGAGGCATTGTTCCAGACACAGCAGTCCAAAGATCTTGGCCTGCTAACAGATCTTCCATTTTGAGTTTCCACAACTCAAAGACTTTGCTACCATTGAATTTCTCTATTTCCATCTTCCCAGATGTGCTAGCCATCTTAATTTGTAATTAAACTATCAAACCTCTACCAAACTCCCACTGGAAAAGGATTGACACAAAAAACCCAACCCACTCACAAGGATAACACAACTAGCCAAGCTTTGATACCACTTGTAAGGAAAGCAACGATACAGAAGCAACTTTCCTAATGTCAAATCCATAGGGAAGTAAGCAGACAGTACTTTTAATTTTTCTAATTACAATCCAATTAAGACACACATGAAAGATTTACAGAAACAGAGAAGATACTCAAAGAAAATGAACAGCAGATTTATGTGGGAAACCCTTTCGGGAAAAAACCCACCACACCAAGTTGAATCTCTTTGTATTATAGTAAAACCAATTACATACAATCAGAGATACAAATCTCTCGTATTAGTTCACAGTAGCTTCATTCACTGTTCATCCAGTTACAGAAATGCTCTCCTCAATCCGATCTCACTCATCGTGATTTCAAATCAAAATTGATCCTTTAAATCTTATCACATTCTGATTTTTTCCTTATGTTCATCCTTATCCGCCATTGCCCCATTGTAGAAAGTTTCCTCTTGAGCAATTAATTTTTCCCTACATGTTGTTCAGCTCCAACGTCGCAACAGTTGCAAAAATCTAACTGCCACCCATTTGAAATTGCTTCCTCTGATTGGTCCATGAGGCTCCACATAGGATGGTCAAACTGGTCAAGGGCGTTCAACTTTGTTGGCATATCGGTGAGACACTAATAGTGTCTCCCCGATTCCACAAAGTCTTCATATCGCTATCAGCATAGGTTCATAGTCTGCAAGACGATATACCGAATGCCATGAGTCATACTGAATCCATCGACATCCATTATGTTTCTATCAACAAGAGATTTCTTATCGGCTAGACTCATACCGATGCTCACAAGGTCACAGCAACTTCCACTTTGCTATCGGCAAGACTTTCCATTCACCAAGATGTTTTTTTGAGTCTCCCCAAGTTTCATCGAAGCATCTAACAATCGGCAAGACATTTTTCTTTCGCCGGGACTTCATACCAAGTTCATCCAAGTCTTACCGAGTCGGCAAGACTTTAAGTCTTTCGCTAAGACCTTACACTGGCCGAACATGTCATACCGAAGCATCGAAGAGTCGATGAGACTTATCGTCTTCACCAAGACCTTATACCGAGGTCTTAAGTCACCCTAAGCACTGCATTCACCAGTTGGCAAGACATTGTCTTCGCCAAGACCTCATAGCAAGCACCGAGACCTCACATCGAGCACTCATGTCTTACCAAGTCAACAAGACATTTTACCTTCACTAAGACCTTTCACCGAGCGCTCTTTCGTTACTCCGAACTATCGGTGAGACTCTCCATTGGTCGCCAAGACTTCATACCGAAGTCTTTGAGTCACCGCGAAGACCACAAGAGAAAACTCCTGTCGACGTGACTTTTCATTATCGCTGGGAGATCTTCTCGATGCCCTTGAGTTACCCTGATAGCCATATGCTATCAGTGAGACATTCTCCAATCGCTGTGACTTCTCCCCAAGTGCTTTAGCTACTCTGACATCCGCATTAACACCTGATAGGAACATACTATCGGCTAGAGGTCTCCAATCGACAAAAGGTCACAGCAAATGCTCTATGTTATAGTGATGGACTTCATTCGGCAAGGCATCACCTCTGTCTTGGCGACATGGACATTTCAACAAGATTCAGAACAGTTAGTCGGCCAGACATGAATAATGTCACAGCAACTTTTCCCTGCAGGAGTTACATGTCAGTAAGAATTGAGGCACATATTCCAACAATTTGCTTCTAGGCTTTGGCTGATTTCTTTCCTATGGTAGTTTCTGTGGGATTGTTGGTCTATTCTCTTTGTTTCTAAGTTGGGTGCAGCTACTATCATAGTCCCTCTTTTTAGTTTTCTTGGCTCATGTTTTTCTCTTTCTTCAGTGTGTGGTTTGGAACCGCTCTTGGGGTGTGAAACTTATTTTTTCTTGGGGTTTATTATCTTGGTTGGGGCTGCTTGTTCTTAGTTTCCCTTGATTTCAAAGTTCATGGGAGATTTCACTCCCTTTTTTTTTGCCTTTCTCCATTTGGCTGGGAGGTTCCTTCAGTATTTCTCTGTTCCTAAGACTTTTTCTTCTTAAAATTTCTTGTTACAGAAGATCATGTGGTTTCCAGTGGTTTGGCTTTATTTGGATATCATTTCTCTTTTTTAGTGCTACTCCAACAATTTAGATCATTTTTGGAGTTGGTTGTTGGAGAAGAGGGCTTTGCATGCTTCTATTGGGGCATGTTGGTTAGGTTTTTAGTTTTTGGATTTCCATTTTCTATCCAAGTTCATTATGTAGTTTATGGAAGCCCTAGTTTACATTTGGGAGGTCTTTGTTACATTTGGGAGGTGTGTGCTCACCATGTTCTTTGCTCTCTCTTTTGGAGGCAGCTCACTCTGTGGTTTCTGCTCTGCTGTGAAGTGGGTCTCTTGACCTATTTTCTTGGAGTTTTTGTTTCCTTTTTCAATGAAGGGCATGTTCTTCCTCCTTTATATTTGTTACTATTGGCGTATGTAGTGGGTTTCATTGTTGTTTTCCTAGCCTTGGTGGTTCTGGGTGTCGTAAAGTTTTGGGATGTTGTCTCTAGAACCTCTTTGTCTCTCGCCCTCATAGGGGTTGTGTTTGGGGCCTTTTGTCAAAGGATTTTGTTTACTCTTTCTAAGGGGGGCTTTGATCTTCATCTTCTTCATGGTGTTCTCATGACTCTATTCTTATTACTTTTTGACTAGATTGTTGTGGTGCTTAAGGGATTTGCTCTTGTCCCTTTTTCTCATGTTTTCTCTCCTTGGATACCTGCTATGTCTAGGTCTCCTATTGAGGTGGATATTTTCTCGTTGGGAGCATTGGGAGGCTTTATCCTCTTGTTAGGTTTCTCTTTTTTTTCTCCTTTTGAGATGGAGTGTCTTCCTATGGAGGTGGAGCTTGGGTTTTCTGGTAAGGGTGGTTTTTTTGTGCTGCTTTCTTTTATTTTTTCTCCCTTTGTTTCTTGCAACTTTGATCTTTTATTTTCTAGTTTAACACTCTGATCAAAAGCATGGCTAGTTTCTTGTTCTTCTAGGCTCAATGCTAGTGAGTCTCACTCTTCCTTTTTGGTTGCCTCATTTTTTGTGAGTCACCTATCTTTGGCCTTGATGGTTGCTTTGTAAATGGGTACTATCCCTTCCAGTTTTAATCTAATCAAAACAATTTAGTTTATAGATAAATTCCATAAGAACTACTTGATTACCTTAATTTAATGTTTCTTGTACTTGGGTATGATTGCAAATATGTGTGTACTAGCACGCCTTGTACAATTATATGTTCAACATATCAAAATAAATTTGTTAAAATATATAATGGATAAATTAAAAGGAACTTTTTAAGCTAATTAAGCAAGGAATCTATATTACTTAACCCAGGAGGTCCTTAATTTCAATTATGAAGGTTCTTATAGTTTTTCTCTCAAAGGATTTTCTTAAGGTAACACCCACTACCCTATTATGTAGCATAGTAGAGTACAACTACCTTAAGGATTGATTCTAATTTTAGAAAGTTGTTGTACAAGTAGATTGTCATAGACAATTTCATTTGTTAAAACAATAATTGTATAAACTACACCAAGTTGGCTAGAAATTTTTTACAAGCCCCTTAGCTATAGAGAAAACTAAACACTTATTGGATCCACAACAAATTTATGTGAAAAATTAAGGTGGATAAGTTACTTGTCATGAATAAATCAAAAAGATCAAAAAATATTTAAAATTATAAATGGTATATGAGCCTATGGTTATATAAAAAATGGGATCATGGACCACTAAAAATTGGTGATTAAATTTCAATCTACTAGCTACCATTGCCATTTTATTGCTTTTGATTTTGAAAAATAGAAAAGCATCATACATCCATTGAATTTTATTGAAAATTAACACTTTAGGATGCCAAAATTTTGAAAATAAAAGATGAGATTATTAGTAGATCAATGGATAGGAAATAAATTTAAAAGGTAACAAACTCTAATATAGACATGAGATTCCTAGTTTTGTCAACATTTTATAAGATAAACACTACCAGTTCATGAACTTTCACTACTGTTGCTGCTCTGCTAAACAAGCTAGTTCAGTAGCTGTCAGGAGCTTTTAGGAACTCGATTGGTGCTTTCAAGAGCCAATCTTCTGGTTGTCTATGACTGTCTTCTTGACTATCTACCTACTTCAAGAGCTATCAGGAACCGTCGAGAGCTTTTAGGAGCTCTTCTGGAGCTTTCAAGAGCTCGTCTGATGCTTTCAGGAGCAACTGTAGGCTCATCTTGTTGAACTTCTTGTTCTATTTTTTCTTCTTCGGGAGTTGTCAGGAGCGGTTCTGAGCTATCAGAAATTATCACTCCATCCCATGACTCATCCTTTAGGAACTCCACATCCCTACTAATGATGATTTTCTTGGTGACTGGGTTGTACAACCTAGATAGGCTTTGGACTCTTCACTATAGCCCCTAAAAATACACTTCACACCCTTTTCATCCAACTTTTGTTTATTTTCTTTAGGCACATGAGCATATGCTACACACCCGAACACTCTCAAGTGCTCAACCGTCCACTTGCATTTTGTCCATGCCTTTTAAGATATTTTTTCATGAATCACCTTTGTTGGACTTCTATTTATTAGATAAATAGCTATTGCTACAACCTCTCTCCAATATTCAATTAGGAGTCCCTTTTCTTTCATCATGCTCCTTGCCATCTCCATGATGGTCCTATTCTTTCTCTCAGCCACTCCATTTTGTTGTGGAGTATAACTAGTTGTTAGTTCCTTCTTCATGCCATTTTGCTTGCAAAATTTTACAAACTGATTGGAGGTATACTCTCCTCCTCGATCTAACCTTAGGACCTTGATCATGTGTCCAATCTCCCTTTCATCCTGGGCCTTAAATAGAAAAAACTTATCAAATGCTTCAGACTTATCTTGCAAAAAATAGACCCATGTCTTATTATAATCTCTCCCAAACTGTTGTTTGTACCCCTTGACAACTAATCTTTCATTATGCCTTTCTATTCTTCCTTTGGCATTGCACTTGGTCTTGTAGACCCATTTCACCCCAATAACTTGCTTGTTGGGAGGAAAATCAGTTAACTCCCATGTGTTGTTTCTTGGAATCCCATGAGCTAACTCCCAAACCCAAATTCCAAAGAAGACCAAGAGTCTAAGGGAGATCTACCAAAATGAAAAGTATGGTGAAGAATTTGATGAGAGTGTGAATTTTGCATTATTTTCTCATAGTGATCCAGCTTATTTTGAGGATGTTGTGAAAAAGGAGAAATGGTGTGAAGCCATGGATGAGGAGGAAAGATGTTAAGGCATTGAGTTGAATAGAAGCAACCTTGACATAGGCCATTTTTCCCAGAATAGCAGCAACTAACTATGCAAAGGAATCTTGGGAAATACTCCAGACCAACTATAAAGGGACAGACAAGGTTAGATTGGTGAAGCTCCAGATGCTTTGAAGAGAGTTTTAGACTCTTGAAATGAAGGACAATGAGTCCATCTTAGTTTTTCACACAAGACTCTCAGGTTTAATAAACTAGTTGAGAGTGAATGCCAAAGTCATGGACGATCAAAGGATTGTGTAGAAAATCCTCATGAGCTTACCCATGAAATTTGATGTAGTGGCGATTGTCATTGAAGAGGAAAAGTATCTCACAACGTTGTTTGTTGATGAGCTGATGGGTTTTCTACAAACCCATGAGTAGTGCCTTAATGGATCTGCTACTTCTTCCCAAAATAAAGTTTTTAAAGCTTAGTCAAATGCAAGAGGAAGAGGGAGAAGAAATAATAGTGGAAGGAGCTCAAGAGGTAGAGGTCGTGGCAACTCTAGACAAGGAAATGTTGGAGGAGATAGCTCAGGATGAGCAAGCAACCAAGAAGGAGTGAGAAACTCTCAGACCAACTCTCGAAGAGGCAAGAAGAACAACATTTCAAATCAGAAGAATGACAAGAGCAATGTTGAATTCTACTACTATCATAAATTTGGTCATTATGTAAGTGAGTGTTGGAAAAAGCACAATGATCAGTCAAAACAAAATGCAAATGTGGTTGATTCAAATGTGGCTAAAGGAAATCAGTCCATAGCCTTCATCATGTACAACATTGGTGAAGAAAGCAACCCCAAAGTCTGGTATTTGGAGAATGGTTGCAGCAACCACATGAGTGGTAATGAAATTTTGTTTTCTTTCATTAATAAAAATGTAAAGTCTAAAATTAGAATGGGGAACAATGGATTATTTCCAATTGTGGGAAGAGGATCTAATATGATTCGTACCAAACAAGGTGAGAAGGAGATACAAAATGTATTTCTTTCTCCTAGGTTAAAGCATAGCCTCATGAGTGTTGGATAGTTGATCCAAAATGGATATAAAGTACTGATGGAGAAGGGACAATGCATTATTTATGACAAGAATGAGAGGATGAAAGTGTTTGCAGTAGTTCAAATGACAAAGAACTAGATGTTTCCTTTGAAGATTGAGACATGTTTCCCATTCCAGTCTGTTGCTACACCTCTCATGAATGGAAAATGTATAGCAGTACAACAAGTAGCCCTCAAGAGCACCATTAAAGACCCCTCCAAGCTATGGCATCTTAGGTATGGACATTTATGCTATGTTGGTTTAAGTCTTTTGTCCAAGAACAAAATGATTGATGGTTTTCCAAGAATAGTAAAGCCTAATGTTAAGTGTGAGGCTTGCATTTTGGGCAAGAAATATAGGCAGCCCTTTCAATCAGGCAACTCTACAAGGGAAAGAGCACCACTGGAGCTGGTGAACACGGATTTGGTAGGCCCTATGCAAACCTTATCTATTTGTAGAAGCCAATTTTTTATGACCTTTATTGATGATTATAGCTGTAAGAAATGGTATCAGAGCCATAGGCCCTATTTCCTTGTGAGTTAGGGCATTTTTTTTGGGGGTATTATGCTTTTTCTTGCAGGAGACATGGCTAGATCAAGGGAAGAGTTGGTAGCAACCATCGTCCTTTAATGGAAAAAATTATGATGTTTGGGAAAAAAAGATGAAGACCATAATGGTTGCAAATGATTTGTGGGAGTTTCTGATTAGTGGTTTCAATTATGTAACTAATCCTACAGCATATGCAGTTCTCACAAACAACCAGAAGACCCATTTGAAGGAGTTGAGAAGACTCAGATGTTGAAAGAAGAAGTTTTATGTGCAGCAGCAGTCTAGGAACAAATGAATGTTTTGTGTGAGCTCCCAAAAGCTCTTGAATAGCAACAACTATTTTTTATTTGTATGTGAGCAATGATTGTTCCTTAAGAGCTCTGTGTAGCTAATGCCAGTGAGCTCCTAGTAGCTCCTGAAGTTGTCTATCTGGTTGAGCAGCTCATGAAAGCTTCCAGCAGCTAGTAATTTGTAGTTTGAGGTTTATTTTTTGAAGTTTTATGTTTAGTATTTGAATCAACCTAAGGAATAATGAGTTGAATGCTATACCAATAAATTCTATGACTAGTTTGTATTCTTGCATGAGAACTCTTGAGAAACATCAAATACTCAAATATATAATTGCATTATCTCCTTAATCTATATGAAAATAGAATTCCTTGCTATAAAAAAATTGAAGAAAATATTTTGTAATGTTTGAAGAAAAGAAAAAATCAAGCATATGTTTTCTCTACATAAGAACAAGTCAGCATAGAATTCAACTCCAAAGCCCTTTTCATAGCAAAAAAAACTCCCCTACATAGAAATAATAATGAAATTCAAAATTGATTGACTATACCAAACACTAAAACACATATGTTATTTGTATCAAATAAATTCAAGAATAATAAACCTAAAATTAGATTCAATTCTTTTTTTAATCAATTCTAAACTTAGATTGTAAGTGATGATGTGATTTTTGATGAAGGGTGTATGAAAGTAGCAAGAAAGTGTATAATGTAAAATATCAATAACAATAGGCATAAAAAATGAAAATTTTCCTTCTCTCCCAACCTCTAGTAGTATCTCAACTTTGACTTCTCCAGGCTCAAGTTCATATGGTTCTCTTGATAGTATAAATTCAAGTGATAGTACAAGTCTAGCATCAAGTCCAAGTTCTTCAAGAAAGGTTTGAAGTTTGAAAGAAAGTTATCAAAGGAGTATTAACATGAACCAATTTGTTAATTTTGCTTTGCCTAGTCAAATTCAAGTTGAACTCTCTATATATGAAAAATAAGTGAAAGGGAAAATATGGATTGATGTTATGAATCAAGAGATGGAAACACTTGATAAAAATAATGCATGGGAATTAGAATAAATTCCAAAAGATGAATAGGTGATCCATTGCAAATGGATTTATAAGGTGTACTATCATGCTCATCATGTATTGAAATGTCACAAGGCAATATTATTTTTCAAGAGATTTGCACAAATACCTAAAATAAATTATTTAGAAACCTTTATCAAGTTGCAAGGTTTGATACCATTAAGATTATTTAAGAAATTAATGAATCATACAAGTGGCATGTATATTAAAAAGATGTAATATTGTCCTTCCTTAATGGTTATATAGATGAGAAAGTCTATAGAACAACCCATGGTCTATGAAAGTCCAAGAAAAGAACAATTGATTGAAAAATTAAAGAAATATAATTTATGGATTGAAGCAAGCCCTCATGCATAATATACAAGGAATGATAATTATTTCTTGAAGAAGTGTTTCAATTATAGAAGCCACTTAGACCTAATAATGTATGTTAAATATATTATTAATAAAATTTTAATTATTTATCTGTATATTAATCTTATTTATATAGATAATAGCAAAATTCCAAAAGTAAACAGAATTTTAAAATGTCATATATGGAACCCATACATTATTTTATTTCTGTACTTTCTTTTTGTATCTACAGTCCACAATATCAAAAGATATTATATATTTATCTTTTAACGCTTTCACAAGAACATTAAAAAAAATACTAATAGTTCATTTGCAACTCTACAATTTTACTGTCAACATTTTTGTATGGAGTAAACTGTTAATATTTTGTTGCTCATTAATTTTAAAGGAGAGCCATTGTGCTATAAAATCCTAGGAAATACAAGTCCAAAGTTCAATGGACAGCTAAAATCCGGAAGTTCCGGACACAAAAAAACAATACAATTATTTATTTATTCCCAATTCTCAGAATGGTCCACGTTTTCCGTCTCCAAACATAAACAGTGTTTTCCATAAATCTGATCAACATTCAGGCGTTTGAAATGCCTGCAAAGTTATCAAGATAAGTTTCTTCAGTCTCAGCTAGGAAACTCTGCCGACTCATCACCCATAACTGTTTTTTGGGCTGCCAGTAGTCTTTATAGTCTGCATAAACAAAAGGTTTATAAAGGCGAGGATGATCACTGTCCACCAACTCTGGAGGCGCATGTATGAGAGTCTTGTCTGAGAAGAAATAAAAGAATGGCACCGACACACGGGAACAACCCTCATATACCACTCTGTGCGTTACATTGTGAATCCTCCCATTACTCCACGCCGTAAACGAATCACCCATGAAAACCATAAGACAGTTATCCACAGGCTTCACTTCTACCCACTTCCCTGCCTTGCTCTTAACCTGAAGTCCCCCCATGTTATCTTGATACATTACCACAATACAGTTTTGGTCTGTGTGAGTTGTACAACCTCCCTTTTCCTTGGGAGGGGCGTTACAGTAGTTCATACGAAGGTTTCCTACAAACTAAAATGAAGAATAATACTTGCTTACCCCAAAGCTCCTCAGAATTACTTTGATGATATCGATTGTAAGCTCTTGAACCCCGCAAGTATAATCCTCTATGATTTTGCTGCAAAATCCCCATTTTATGATTAAAAATCTTTTTACCCAATCACAAAAGTTTGAATAATTGATTGTACAAAAAACTAATAACAATTTTTTTTTGAACAATTACCAGATTTCTGGGTTTCCTTGAGGCCATAGGTGGTCGGAAAACTTCTTGATTGCAATAGGATCTGATGCTCCAGGCACACCAATGCTCTCGTAAAAGGGCAGCCCAGCTAAGTGGGCCATGTAGCTAACGTTCCATCCCTCAGAACTGTGCTTTTGTTTGGTCTCATTGGGTAGTGCAAAGGTTTGTCGCGCAACTGAATCCATTTGATGAATGATCTCTTCCTTGATCCCATGATTCTTAACCAGAAAACAGCCCCATTCTTCACAAGCTCTCCTGACTTCAGCATGAGTTTTTTCTGTGTCATGAGCATCGAAGCCCTGATTTAGTAGAGAGAGGTCGATGATAGGTATTTGTTCACCATCGTTCATCTCATAAGGCATGGTTGATGAATTTTTCATGGATCAGCTAAAACTCAATCTAAAACCTCTCGTTTACCACTGAAATGCACTACAATAATGGTGAAGAGGGAGATGGAGATAACAAAAAGGCCTTCCTGTGAGGGTATCAATAAGCTTTCAATACTCTTGTCGTATCTGTTAGAGCATCCGAGGACAAGCCAGATCCCATTGCTATTAAAAAATCGGCGAGCAACTCGAATACATCAGAGACAACTGACCTAAAATGTCTTATCAGTCCCCACTCTTGTCTGTGGCAATCGAGATCTCATTACTGTGGCAATCAAGATCTCATTACTGTCCAGAAAACAATTCATCTGATGTGATCTTTTTCACCGAGTCCAAATATTCAGTCAGATTTCTATCGGTTGAATTTTTACTGGATTTAGTTTGTGGCGTTTACATTGAAGACTAAAAGTATTAATTTAATGGTGATATTTTTTTATTTATTTTGTGAGTGACATGTTCATGGATTGAGAGTTTACATATTTTATAAATTCAGTTTGATTTAATTATCACGTATTCCTAGAAACTGATCTCAATCCTTAGTTTATTTATTCAATTACTTTGTTTAAAATGATAGGACAAAATTGAATGCGGTCCATCAATCTTTATTTAAATTCAAATTAGTCATTATGTGCGACCTCTTTTGTCATCATTAAGCACTAAATTTCCATTGGGAACAAGATACCTAGGAAAACAATAATTCAAGGCAAATTTTAAAACATGTTTTGATGGCATTGACTAATTATTCTAGCTATTATTTCTACTTTGAAATATGTTGCAATAGCAAGGGTTAGTTATTATTTAACACTTATTTATTAAATATTTGAAACTTCAAAGACAATTTGTTTATTATATGAAGCTTCTATTTATGTGGCATGATTTATTTCGTTTAATGATGTGTAGGTAATAACATGTCGAGTTGGGTCAATTATCCAATATTATCAAGCTAGAAAAATATTAAAGGTTCTTAAGGAAATTTATTTTTTTGTGAATATGTTCTAAGCTAAAATATATAAATAAATATAACATAACCTACATGTGATTAATAAGAATCAATGACATTATTTTTTTCTAAAATATTGAATGTTAAATGTAGAAAGTAAATGTAAAAAAAAAAGGTAATTAATTTTCTAATTGAAGAATGAAATCTAGTGTGACACTAAAACTTATATACCTTGTAATCAAAAAGAGAATGTGATAGTAGGTACCTCAATTTAGAATTATAAAATATTAGACAGACCACAAATGGTCAAATCCATAAATATGAGTCAAATCCACCCTCGCAAAAATATTGTGTAGTCTCAAAAATGATATAAAAGTTTGCACACTTCTCCATTTTAGTTCACTTGATTTGGCTTTGCATTCTTTACCTTATCGTCTATTTGAAATTGGTTGTATCTAAAAGTACCTTGAAAGGATTGTCATTGTTTCACAAGTGGGCATGTTCTCTTAAGTTAACCCCCATAAGTGAGTGTATAAGATCATATATATTATTCCTTGGTCATGCACATGCTCTTAGGGTGAATATGAAGAGATAGATTCATTTTAGAGAAACAAAATAATGTGTTTTATTCATTAAATGTGAATGATACATGACTAATAATTAAAAGATGAGGAGATGTGAAATGAATGCAATTTAATTCCTTCAAATTAGATGACATAACAATGAATCACACAAAATTGTGTTTATCTAATCCTCATTGAAAAAGGAATGGGGGAGTTAGCCAAATTCTAAAAAATAAAATTGAAACTATTCAAGGTTGTCAATGGGTGTAAGATGAACCCTGTGTCTACAAAAATGACATGGGAGATATAAATGGTCATATCAAGGTGGCCAATGGGTACATAGTGATACGTACAATTGTAAGTGTAATAATATATAAGATGAATATAATGGAATAGGTGTTGATATTGATAGGGTGGATGTGAATGTATTATAAAATGTGTAAATAGATAATAAAAGGTGTTAGTGTGAATGGAGTATATTTCCTAGTTAGTTCTCTACTTAGGTTCTTTTCACATTTAGTTAATTTTACATAGGGATAATTTCACTTTATCCCACATTGGTTGTGTTTTTAGTCTTGTGGGTGGTATATCCTATATATGCTCACATATTTCTTTCATTATAATCACTCATGCTTGTATGATTTTGGTGTAAGAGCAAGCAAACGGACAGGCAATCAACACTCCAAAAAAAGATTGTTGGTTTGATCTATAGCACTTAAACCTCTTAAATTTTACACTTCAATGAGATATATAGAAGCAGTTGACTTGTGTAAAGAAAATCTCCATCTTCACAGTCTAAAATCGATGAATGCTTCGGCAAGTCTGTCGACTCATTTGGAAAGGAAGACCATTTGAATGCTATCAATTATAAGGAGAAGATGAGGCTCTATGAAAGGAAGTTTGATGGAAATGAAGACATCAAAATGCAGATTTTAAAAAGATAAATGTGAAGGTCTGTGCATGAGTTGAGAAGGGGTGCCATAGAATGCAATGATTGCAGATTATACACATAAAATATTTGTCAAAGGCTTTGGAAACTTTCAAATATATCAAGTGGCAAATGTAAAGGCCGTTCCAACTAAAACCAAATCGACTAAGCATTTCAATTGGCCAATTTGATATTCCTCTCAAAAATTGGTCTCTTACTCTAAGGAATCCCAAGAGGACATTTCAGAGGCCCCTAATGCTAGCCAGAACTCTTACTCGTCCCATCCTACTACGGATAGAGAAAATAGACCAAAATTCCCTAGAGACCTAAACCTTGATGACCACTATTTTAAACAAGATCGTGAGTTTCCTAGGGATATCCTGGCTATCTCCATAAATGGTGTTGTGAATTACTTCAAAATTATGAAATGGGCCTTCCCTGAAATTAAGGACCTTAATCTTAGATATAGGGCCCTCAATAGCAAGCTGGAGGATTTGGAAGTTAAAGTCAACTCCCTTTTTACTACGAAGGGTGGGAGAAATGAGGATAAGATGAGGATGGGGGTTGAGGATAATGAAGGTAAAGTCAAATGCCTGGAAGATGAAATTAGCAAAATGAAAAACACAATGAAAACTATTATGGAGCACAATTACAGAATGGTGAAGCATAATGCCATCATTATTAATGCAATGATTGAGAAACTAGAAAAATAACATCAAGGTTCTCTGATTGTGGATTTGGAAGTTGATAACTTGGATAAAAATAGGATTGAGGACATTGGTATCTCTAAGCGAATGAGAGCTAGTCTGAAGAGGAAGACTCCTCCTACGCCCCAGTTGGTTTAGGCCCTGAAGAAGTGCACATAGGATATACACAATCTTGAAGCTAAGGTTGTTGGGGCTCTTAAATCCTTAGGTTAGTTGGGGGTTTTTGTTGGTTTTTTGGTTGAGTTTTTTTGGTGGCCCTTGTTGGCCTTGGGTTGGTGGCTGTTGTGTTTCTTGGGATCTTTTCTTTTTATAGCCTTTTTGTTTTGGTATATTTAATGCTTATTCCTTTTTGTTGTAAACTCTGTGGTTTTGGGTCCCTATAAAACCTATTTTTTCCTTTATCGAAAACACCGAATCTTGAAAATGGAGGTTTTTTAAAAACAAAATATTCCTTTTCATCTTCATCATGCATCAATGAAAATAGGGGAAATTATGGGGTGGCAGTTTTGGCTTGTTCTTGACATTGCAACAGAATGGAAAGGAAGAAATCGCATCCTTCTAGTTAATGCAATTTTAAAAGTTGCAATAAAATAATTTCTAAGGATATGCATGTGTGAAAGTTTGTGCCATTTTCTGATGGCAATTGAAGAGTCGCATGCAAATAAAACTGTATCTAAGAAAGAAACTCAATGTGAAGGAGAAGATATGGAACTTAAAAAGTCGCGTCGTTGGAAAAAATAAAAGACAACAGGTTGATAGATGGAGAGAGAGGGGGAGTCTAATAGCCACAACCAAGAAAAATTTTGGTGGAGTGTGCAGGAATGTGGGGAAGGCTGCGTTGAAGTTGGAAGAAGAGTCATCTAGCATGGAAGAAGGAGGTTGCATCAAACTTAAAAGAGATCAGCAAGTCAAAAGGTAAACCCAAGTCAGTGGTGGAAGAAAATAAGAATGTTTAAATTACAGATTATGATGAGCAGATATAAAGAAGGCAAGCCATATATTATGGAAAATGATATTTGAAGGACCAAATTAAAAGGCAGTAGAAGTCTGCTCTTGTTCGAAAGTTGTAAAAGTTTTAAAATAAAATGAAACTATTAATGTAACGTACACCATTATTGCAGCCCAATCCCCAGCCTGTGTAATGGTTATGACAACCACTACTCCCTCTCTTTGCATCGACCTATGCATGTTTCTTACTCCCATTATGAGGTTGAAATTAGTGCATTATTGAAGGTTATTTGATTATCTGTCTATCATTAGACTGTGAAGGAAATGTGTTGAATGTATTTTTGTTGTAGGAACAGTAGTGAGAAGAATATATATTGTGAGCTATTGTAGATATATCTGTATGAGATATTGATTATGGATTTAATATAGAGAGCTATCCCCTACTCAAAGTGGATCTAGTCATTTGGTGAACCATGTTAAAAAAAATTGATGTTCCTTTTTGCATGGATTTTTTATTTTGTTTATGTGTTTGATTATTTGTTTTTAGTTTGTATTGTTCTTTCTTCTCTCAACAATTGGTATCAAATCCTGGTGTCGAAGCTTGGTAGTGAAGCAGTCTTTTGGAAATCAGTGAAGGATTTTCCAAAAGTATGGACAACACAGAAAAATGGAAGATTGAGAAGTTCATAGGCTAGAACTTTGGATTGTGGAAGGTTTAGATGGAATTACTACTGATTAAGCTAGGATTTCTCAAATGCACTGCTAGGGAAATCGAAAGGGAAAGGTTCTCTATCAGACAACGAGTGGGAGAAATTTTATAAGAAAGCAAGGGAAACTATTTATCTTTTAATTTCCAACAACATGCTATTCAATGTTTCAGTTGAGAAGACAATGCAAGAGCTTTGGGATAAACTTTCTTCAATGCGTGAGATGGCTTCAGCATCAAACAAGGTATTTATCATGAAGAAACTATACAATTTGAAAATAAGAGAAGGTGGGATCATGTCAAATCACCTCAATAAATTCAATACTTTGGTCACCCAATTGATTTCAATGGGTATCAATTTAGATGATGAGATTAATAAAATATTATTATTACGTTCTCTACTGAATAGCTAGGAAGGAGTGCTGATGGCAGTTAGCACTTTGGTGGCTACCAAAAGTAAATTAAAATTTTATGATGTTGCAGCCACACTTCTTAGTGAAGACATGAGGAGAAAGAATCAAGACCCCTCATTCAATGATGCCTTGACTACTGTAAGTACTAACAATAGAGAAAGGGGTCAAGATAAAGGAAGAAAAAATGATAAAGGAAGATCAAAGTCTAGGGGCTGAAATGGAGAATGTTGGTTTTGTGGCAAGCAAGGTCACATAATAAAGAACTGTTGGAACTAAAAAAAAGGCACAAGAAAAGGTGATCAACAATGAAGCCAACACAGCATACCAAGAAGATGCAGGTGTTCTTATTTTAACTGAAGAAGAAATTTCACCTAATGGTTGGGTGCTTGATTTAGGTTCATCATTTCATGTCACTTCGTGCAAGGAGTATATTTCAAAAATCTACAAATTGGTGACTTCGATAAGGTTTTTCTTGGTAATGTAATGAATCTTGTGATGTTGTCGGAAAAGGGGATATTTCATTAAAACTGAAAAATGGATATACTTAGTTGTTACGTGATGTTAGATATGTTCCCCAGCTCAAAGAAAATGTAATCTCGACTGGAAAATTGGGTTCTCAAGGTTGTGAAATTAGTTTTGAATCTAATAGATGCAAAGTTAGAAAGGTGGCCTTGGTAACTACAAGGGGCAGGAAATTAGGCACCGTGTATGTAATAGAGAGTCATGTTGAAGTGGGAGTTGTTCATCCTACTTCATATTTTTGATTGTGTGAAATATGGACTATCCAAAAAAAAATTTGGATCAATTATATGCTAAAACTAATTATGTTATTAATGGTTTTCTTATTATTCTTGACAATGAAATTTTTGGGGATCAGTTAGATGATAGTGAGCAAGTTGATGCCAAAGAACCTGGGGCAGCTGAAATTGATGGTGATTCTCAGTTCGGGTAGAGTGCAGGTTGTGATACTTCATATTCTTTAAATTTCATTAGATGGGGTCTTGTAGACGCTTTGATGAAGATTTTTCCAAGGGATAATTCCAATTTCTGTAGGATTTCTCTTGGCATTGTCACGTTCTAACAATAATCTTGGAGTGGGGGATATCTCGATGCAACTCTTGTAGCTCATATTGGACTACAAGTGGGAGATTATTAGTGTAGCATACACCATTATTGCAACCCAATCCTCAACCTATGTAACCATTTTGATAGCCACTATTCCCTCTCTTCTCATCAACCTATGCATGTTTCTTACTCCCATGATGAGGCTGAAATTAGTGCATTATTGAAGGTTATTTAATTATCTTTCTATCATTAGATTGTGAGGGAAGTGTGTTGAGTGTATATTTGTTGTAGAAATAACAATGAGAAGAATATATATTGTGAGCTATTGTAGATATGTATATATATATAGTTGCAAATATATTTGTACATGAGAGATTGATTCTAGATTTAATACAGAGAGCTATCCCCTACTCAAAGTGGATGTATCCGTTTGGTGAACTATGTTAAAAAAAAAAATTGTTCCTTTTTGCATGGATTCTTTATTTTATTTATGTGTTTGATTATTTTCTTTTCGTCTATATTGTTCTTTCTTCTCTCAACAAAAACATTGTGCAGGTCATGCCTGTAGTGTTGAAAAAAGGATCCTTTGATTTTTTCACACTTGTTTGGGTCCTTCTTGTGGATTTTGGCTTAATGTGGCCTTGATTTAATGTTGTGATGTGAATAATACATTCACATTAGGTCTTGGGCCCTTGTGAACTAAAAGGATTCAAATGGCACCTTACCTAAGTGTTGTAAAGTGTTGTAACATACTTTCACACTTTTCTAAGGTCTTGTTAATAAAATAACCTCTTTTCATCATTTACCAAGCATTATTTCAAAGTGTTGTAAAGTGTTGTAAAAACACTTTCACACTTTCCTAAGTTTTTCATTAATAATTGGGCTTTCTTACACTTTAATTCACCCCATTTTGCATCCACAAGCTTTATTTATCTGTATTTTTTAGAATAATCCTGACAAATATCATTTAAAATATCAAAACCCAAAACTCACCTCAAATTTCTAAGGTGCGACTCATTTCCATTATGGGTGAATGAGTCCCCTTAGGTGGGACCCATTTGCCCAGGGTGGCGAATGAGTCCCCCTTAACTCAAAATTCAAATTTAATTTAAATTTCTTGCAATTTTTTATTCTCCAAGATCCAAGGTTGGCCTGTAGTGTTGTAATTTAAATAATTATTGCATAATTGAGTATAAATACAAGGTTAGATTTCTCTCATTTCATCCTACCTAATCAAGCAATCAAGTATTCATGCATATAGTTCACAAGAGCAATTGAGCATTCACAAGAGCATTCACTTAGGCATTTCAAGGGCATATTATCAAGCATTTAAGAGAATTCTTCAAGTGTCTTTCATCATGTCAAGGATTGTTTGCATCATGTTTTTTTAGGGCTAATAATTATGATGTAGGATTGGTGTTTCAAGCAAGCATTGCATCAACATCAAGCTAGATTTCAAGTCTACATCCATTGGAGCCATCACTTACATGTTTGCAGCACTTTATTACAAGGGTTTGATGAGTTGCAACATCATTATTTGTTCCTTCATCATTCTCTATTCTATTTCATTTCATTTCAAGGGTTTGATTACCAATAAGGGGTTTGACCAAGGAAAACCCCTATTCACTAACCCCACAACATTTTCCCTCTCTTTGCATGTTATTTGCAGATCTAAGTTAAATATTTATCAAAGAGAAAGATTTGAAAAGGGTATGTGCAGGATCATGATGGGCCAAAAAAGTGGCAATATGATGGATATATGTAGAGTATGTGGCTAATGACTTTTTTTCTACCCAAAATTGATGAAACAAAAAGGGTTTTTAAAGGAGACTATTAGCTTTCCATCAATATAAATTATGCTTTACTTTGAATTTAATAAATAATTATTATTCATTTTCTATTTGAATTACGACTAAAGGCCTGATTGATAGGCTAATTGAAAAACATCTATAGCTTTCAAACAATGTCACATTTTTTGAATCCAAAACATGTGTCACATTTTATGCTTCACATACTATAGGATTAAAAAAAAAATGAATTTCATGAAGTTTTGACCAAGTTAAGGTGGTCAGACGTACGAGTTTTAATTTTTTTAAAAAGTTGCAATAAAAAATTCATAATTAATTATTTACTTGGAAAAAAATTACAAAAAAATATGCATCACATCGAGACATGAGTCCTCTACTTATATCTAAAATATTATAAAAAATATTATCATTTTATTGTGGTTAGGTTGGTCAAACAGACACCTACTTTTTTTCCCTAAAATTTAAGCACTACTACATTGAAGTTTCAAATTTTCACCAAATAGATTTTTTCTAAAAAAAATAAACCTACTAGTTTAGAAACTACATTCAATTTTCTATAGATTCTATTCTTACATATTTTTGAAATAATATGGATAACTTATTCAATTTTTTACATCAAGTTGCCTAACTCTGATTTTTTTGAGTTTTTCACCACATAAGGGCCTATTTTTTCCATGATGATCCTGCACATAGCCAAAAGTTGTCATCAAGTTGTTAAATCAATTCAAAGTTGTCAAAGTTGCAAACAAGCCTTGGACAAGCTTGGATAAGGTCTACAGGCTGAATTTGTAGTTTCAAACCTGAATCTGAATCAAGAACAGAAGAGCGGACTGAGGGCTATAGAATCCATCTTTGAATTTTGAGAAATCTAGAAGTGGACTGATTCGTCACTATTGGCCAATGAGTCCCACAATATATGTTTTTCAAATATTTTTGTAGATCTAAGTACCCATTTGTTTGAAATTTGTTCTGGCATAGTTTACTTAAAACTAGAATAATTTGCCCAGCCTGACATATGAGTCCCACTTAGCTTCAACAGTAGATTTTTTAGGATTCAAAGCTCCATTCCATCTTTAGCAAGTTTCCAAGTGCACATTTCCAGTTTTATAGCTTTCTGTTACATTTTACTTGCATTCTTAGGTCATTTAGCATTAGTTTTCATATCACACTATGTTTTCAAACATTTTGTATTTTCCAAGTTTACACTTGGTGGTGAACCCTCATTTTTTGTTATCATATCCCTAGAACCTTCCCTTTGTTGGATTTCAATCTCCTTTGCATTGAAATCTCAAGGGTGTTTTCTTGAGTGAAAGGTTGAAAAATTGGAGTGTCTCTCTCCTTTTTAGATTCAAAACCGTAGAAGTGAAAGAAAGCACCTCTCCACCATTTTTCAACATTTCAGTTCCAATTAAACTAAGGAAGAATTCTAGCTAAAGGAGGTTAGAGGGGAGTGAAAAATTGCAATAAAGGAGCAGAATATAGAAAGTTGCAAATGTGAATACAAAGGCACAAGTGGATGCAATGGAGAGTGTTGGGTAAGAATTGAAGATTTCCTATGTAAAGGGAAAAGGTAGAGTGAAGATTATTGTCTTAGAATAGAGAAGGAAAAAACTTGTGAAGGATGAGGCCATGAAAGGCCAATGGATTGTAATTTATAATTGAATGAATAAAATCAATGTATCTTGTAGTTGTAATTGATTGATTTGTTGTTTTGTTGCTACGAGTTTCATTTTCATGTTTTAGATAATGGTTGATTTTCGTACAAGGGAGTACCCTCTTGCATCAGCTTTAGATTCCTATTTAATAAAATATAATTTATTCTTTCATTCACTCATTTGTATTCTTGGGTGGTATTATAGCTAAATCTTGCCTAGTATCAAAGTATCCTCAAATGATCTGAAAATCAAAAAAGTGTGAAATAAATACTATATTTTAGGAGGATTTCTTCTCTAACTTACCATATGCATGTACATTTATGAGCTTCTTAAATAAATATAAGCTCACCATTGAGTCTAGAGTATCCAAGAAACTTAGATTTTCCTTTCATTTTGTCTTTGTTGGACACTAGATGCTAAATTTGTAAGGGTTTGAAGATAAAAAGATTTTTTCTTAGTTGAAACATGTTGCTCATTTTTTAGCATTTTAATACCAATGAAACTCTTTCATTGCATCCAAAAGGCCCAAGAACACTCGTTTTTATTTAAAATTTATTTATTTTAGATAAATTTTCCTTGATACCAAGCAATTTTTTTACACTTAGGTCATATCATCCCTCTATTTCATACCATATAAAGTTATCAAAATAAAAAATGCATAGTACACAATGTCATTCTAGAGCAATGGTACAACTCTTAGAATTATTACCACCAAGGTGCTACACAACACCACTGCCAAGATAGTAGCCACAATCATACCACCACCAAAGATGACCCTCAACTATGTCACTATCAGGTGGCTCAATTACCATCACTACCTCCTTTGACTACATAACTAGGTCACATCACTGACCCTATGCATCTGAATAGCATAAGGAATATCTTAAGAATACTTTTGATAAAGCTATTAGGTTTTTAGGAATATAATGTTCACCCCATTTGGGTGGTTTTCAACTTAAAAAGAGAATTTTCTAGAAGAATGGCTATTTTTAATGAAATCAAATAGTATTTTGGGGATATTTTGACTAAGGAAAATATTCTAGTAGAATATTTGAAAATGTTCATCATGGTGCATGATCATGACATCATGATAATGTTAGAATCCTTCAACCAAATTTATTGCCCCATCATTCCTATTAATTTTTATTTTGGATTCAAACTTTGAAGGCTAATACAACCTCCTTTTTCAATACATTTTTTTAATTTTGGGGAAAAACATTCTCTCTTCACAATTGTATAATCATTTTTTTCTCAAATGATCCTATTTCACAAGAAAAATAGTTTTCTTATTAGATCTAGGTGATATTCATAATTATTTAAAATTCAAATCCTTGTAAATTTCATATGTAATATCGAATTCAAGTGCTGAACTTATTTTGAAATTGAATATTTTTTTAGCACTGCACATTATTATCATTTTGAAGTTCTCAATCCAATCTAATTAGACTATAATTTTTTAATATTTGGTCCATTTTTGTGTCCCTAATGTTAGATGGGCTAAGGTGTGAATTAGACCTAGATCCATTTTTCCTCTTCATAGATACATGTCACTACTTTTCTTCCCATGCATCTACTCTCTTTACCAAAAAACTTTTCACACCTGTGAGAAAATATATTGTTTTCTATTAAATTAAATTAAGAAAATATTGGTCCTTCATTCCCTATAAATTCATGGCCCACTCAAATCCTCCCTTCACAAGGTAACACTTTTCATCTTCTCACCAATTCAATCCTCTCAATCAATATGAACCCTTGATCTCCCAAGTCAACTCAACCATCCAATACCTCATCCAAAAATCTACAAACTAAATCTCATTGAGTTCATTCATCATTTTCTTTCAAAATAATATTATTTTGGTGCTTTGGAGAGTAGTTATGTTCATACCACTTAACAAATCCAATATTTGAGAGGAAATCAAGGAGAGTATTGGGTGTGATCTTCTTCAACTAGATAAGTCATGAGGTGGTGAAGAAGATATTCATAAGGTATAAAAGATCTTTCATTATATGTTTTGCTTCTTTTTATTTCCTAATTTATTTTTCTACATTTCAAAAAAACCATTCACAATTAAGGGTACAATCAATTCTACATTGAATCTTTGTAATAAAATTATTGAAGCTCATGTTCATTGTAAATTATTTTTCCTAGTAAATTGTATTTTACTGAACACAACAATATTTGGGTGCTCTAATTTCAAGTAATAGAGATTAAAATTCAACCCAACAAAATAAAGACTAGCTTTCTTAGTGATTGATTGAAAGGAAGTCAGATGAGGGAAAATAGCTTCCTACACTAATCTAAGTAGGGGAGAGTTACAAAAAAAATATTTTAACACCTTATGTTGTTATAATATGAGATACACATAGAGAATAATGGAAATAGAACAAGTACACAAATGCAATAACAATAGATATACATGGGGAAAACCCTTTCAGGTAAAAAACCCCACCCTCCAAAAGAATAGTACTTCTATATTACTTCAAATAGGAGATACAACATAGCCCAAGTACAAAGATTCTACACAAGTGCTTCATCATAAACACCTATTCTAGAGTTAACCTGGCAGCACTTCGTTACCTGCAAGAAAACTATGCATTCTACAACTCAAGGAACTCAATAAATAGAGTGATACAAGCTTCAAGAAGCATCTATAAGGAAAGGGGCATCCAAATCCACATGACACAAAATTCAATTCCTTGGACATACATTTGGACACATGTACAATATTCCCTTACACCCCTTACAATGGTTAAACATGCAAATATTCTTCTTCCAAGCTTGGACACCTAGAATATGCTAAAAATAGCTTATGAAAGATGCCTTACAACCATCATAGAATATGTCATAAATCTGTAATAGAATCTTTCATAGGATCCATAAGATAATTTATCATAACTAACTAAAAATAGTTGATTCTCTTACATCCTATCATAGCCCAACTTGGGCACCAACCTTCTCCATGCATTCAAAGATACCTTATGAAGCTTCATTGAATTTTTCATATGTAATAGATTTCAAACTGGGACTCCTATGTCCACTTGTGATGATGATGTGTCACCCAATCACCTCCTACAAGGATGCCACCTAGTCGGTGGGTCCCAATTTGTGACATGACACCATAGGCATTTAAATAATACAAATAAATACTTAAATTACATGAAATCAAATAAATCACTATTAGAACTCTAAGGTTGAGACACCTTAATCCCAAAATTTTCCAACTTGTCAAAGATCTACCAAGATTCATACGAAATCATCTACTTAGGGCTCCAAGGCCCATGGAATCGGAACACCATCTGAACTTCTCTGTGCTCACTGGTTTTTTTAGTGCATCTACAAAATTCACCAAAGTTTTAACCTTCTCCAGGTTCACCATTTTATCTTTTACCATATCACAAACAAAATGATACTGAACATCAATGTGCTTTGTTCTAGCATGAAAAGTAGGATTCTTTGCTAGACAAATCGCACTTTGACTATCGCAACAAATAGTAATCTATCTTGCATATAAACCAATATCAAAACACAATCTCTTAAGCCAAATGGCTTCCTTACAAGTATGAGTGGCTACCATATACTCTGCCTCTATCATGGACAAAGTGATTATAGCCTTTTGATTACTCATCCAACTTATAGCACCACCAAACATTATAAACACATAATCACTGGTGGATCTTCTATTGTCAATGTCATCTACCCAATCTAAATCCACATATCCTTGAATTTTCACAAAATGTTGAGGTCTGGTAGGATAACCATGAAAACATAAGGCATACTCAGAAGTACCCTGTAAATATCTGAACACTCTCTTAATTATATCCCAATGCACCCGTCCAAGATTAGCCATAAAATGGCTAAGGACTCCCACTCCTTAGGAAATGTCTAGTCTCATACACACCATTTCATACATCAAACTACCAACTGCACTTGCATATGGTACTTTGGTCATTTCCTCCATCTCAGTAGGAGATTTTGGACAATCATTCACCGAAAGCTCCATCCCTTGCATCACATGAACATCTAGCTATCTGCAATCTACCATGTTGAATCTCTCCAACACAGAGTTCACATACTTTATCTAGCTTAACCAAAGCTTTATGTTAGCTTTGTCTCTTGTTATTTCCATTCCTAGAATGTACCTAGTTGAACCTAGGTCTTTCATCTCAAACTATGCTAACAACTAAAACTTCAAATCTGAAATCATACTTTTACCATTCCTAGTAAACAACATATCTACATATAGAACAATAATGAGAATGTGACCATTATTAGTTTTAAAGTATACACAATGGTCATATTTAGATCTTTGAAATCCCAATGATAACACAAGTATAAAAATTTCAATACCACATTCTAGGAGAATGTTTCAAACCATAAAGAGATTTCTTTAGTTTGCAAAGAAAATTTTCTTTACCCTTTTCAATGAAATGCTCTAGTTGTGATATGTATATCTCTTCCTCCAAATCACCATGAAGGAATGATGTCTTCACATCCATTTGTTCCACTTCTAAGTCATATGTAGTTGCAAGTGACAACAAAAGCCAAATAGATGTCAACTTTTCTACAGGAGAGAATATCTCCTCGTAATCAATTCCCTCCACCTAAGAAAACCCTTAGTGACTAACCATTCCTTATACTTCTCAACATTGCCATTAGGACCACACTTTTTCTTGAAAACCCATTTACAACCAATAGGTTTATGTCCCATAGGAAAAGGTACCAGATCCCAAGTCTTGTTTTTCTTTAATGAAGCCATCTCCTCATCCATCGCTTGCATCCAGGAATTTGAATCATTTATACCCATTGCCTCTCTAACTGTCCTAGGCTCATTAGTGTTAGTAATCAATGCAAAGATGCAACTAGAATCTAATAAAAAATAACCAAACCTTTTCGGTTGTCACCTAACTCATGTAGACCTCCTCAAAGGCTGAGGTTGAGGTTCTCCTTCTTCTTCAAAGGTTTTAGAGCTACTTGAGCTCTCCTCATCATCAGGTCCAATAGGGTAATTGGTTCTTCTTTCTTGGATTAGGTGGAATCTGAACTACCTCCTTTTCTTTGTTTCTCCTCTTTCTCTTGTTGCAGCTCAACAAAGTAAGGTTTCATCTCTCTAAAAATCACACTTCTATTGTAGATAACCTTTTGAGCTTCTGGATCCTAAAGCTTATACCCTTTCACATTGACACCATAGCCAATAAAGATACACTTAACAACATTATTCTCCAAATTATACATCTTCTCAATTGGAACATGACTGTAAGCTTCACAACCAAATACTTTGAGATATCTCATCAAAGGATTTTTACCATACCACACCTCCATGGGTGTCTTTCCAACAAGTGCTGATGTAGGAGATCTATTGATCAAATAACATGGAGTGGCTACCGCTTCAGCCCAAAAATTTTGTTCAAGGCTAGCACCACTCACCTTACTCCTAGCCCTCTCTATCAGTGTTCTGTTCATCCTCTCTACAACTCCATTTTGTTGCGGAGTGTAGGGATAAGTCTTATGTCTCTCAATCCCGTGCTCTTTATAGAATTTTTTAAACTCTATGGAACAAAACTCACCACCATTATCAATCCTCAAACACTTAATCTTTCTACTAGTCTAATTTTCTATCAAGGCCTTAAACTCCTTAAACCAATTAAAAACTTTAGCTTTACTTCTAAGGAAATAAACAAGTGTCCTACTATAATCATCTATGAAAGAAAAAAAATATACATATTTTAATAATGAAGGTGATGGAACCTTAATTCTCATGTTCTATCTCAAACCCTTGTCATGTTTAGGAGGGTTTAGGATTCACTTTCTTGAGCACTTGAATGTTCTATTTTTCTATTGACTCCCTATTTCCCGCTGCTGATCATTGTTTAAATTTTTGCGTCTATCATTATTGTCTAGAAACTAGTTCCCTAATCATAGGTCCAGAAAAAAAAATTATTATGGTTTTGTGGTTTTTAAGTCCTTTTTATCTATTGTATCATCATAGAGAGTCCCCTCCACTAAAACAACTTACGAGCATGTACCTAAAGGTTTTCACTTAATTTCAATCGGCCTTCTATCTTTACCACTCATCACTGATCACTTTTGAGATGTATGTTTTAAATCAGCAACAAGCGATGAGGTAATATCTATTTGATATCGCTCATCGCAAATAGTTGCTAGAACTTCTAATTATAAATAGTGATGAGTGAGGCTCTTAGTATTATTGAGGGATTGCTTATCACTAATGGTTTTTGACCCCTCAATATTGTAATAGCAATGAGAAATTCCCTCCAACCTTATGATCATGTATTTTCATCGCTTATCATGAATATGTTATGAAGTGATTTTTCAAAATCAGCAATGAGCGAGGAGATGAATTTCCAATTGCATCACTTCTCATGGATTTGTTTTGAGCAATAAGTTCCAAATTAGCAATACATGATATGTAATGACATTATGATAGTCTCTCATCGCTAATTGCTTACAAACCTTATGAGAAGGATTAGCAATGAGCAATGGCCTAATATTTTATCATTTATCATTGATCCATTTCAAATTTTTAGATTTGATTAGTGATGAGTGATAAAGTTCCTTATTTTAAAAGGGTCTCTTTAACTAATTTGAGTACATCTTATTTGCGATACCTTTTTGTGTCATTGATTATTCATGCAGGTGTACGTGTCAAAATATGCTTCTTTCACTATCTCTTGTTGATAATATAAGCCAAGGTGCAAAGTTTAATTAGCAAGGAGTGATAGAAATGAATGTGATCGAGAAATAGGCCACAGATCTTTAAGGGTTGAGATTTCATCGCATAAAACTCTTGCATCGCTAATGGAGTTGGGTGAGGATGAAGTAAATTAGTGATGAGTGACAACTACTACATGAAGAGAAAATGTGGTTGAATCTTGAGGACTTCGTATAAAGCAAAGAGGAAGGCGGTGAGATGAATTAGTAACCATTGATATTGTTTTAAAGTAGAAAGATCAATGACTGGCATTTAAACCTGAACAGCTAATTGTCAGTTCGCTCACACGATCTTACTATCAAGTATTAATGGTGACACACCTCTCTCTCGGTCGTAACAGAAAGTAGATATCCAGTTGATTGTGCATTTGAATTCACTGGCTAGTAGAAGGGACACTAGAAGCTGAAGAAATTGTGAGGCAAGCTCTAGAAGTTATGAGTAACCAGAGTGGTACAATTTTCACCTGGGTAAGCAAAACTAATACCACCATCTAATTGAAGTAGTGAGGTGAATGCCTTGGAAAATTTATAAGAAAATTGGGGAAATTGTCTACTTGCTCATTACTGGTAGTTTCAATTTGGTGATTAAGCATTGTATAAATTGTGAGGAAAAGTGTCATGTTCATTAGTAGTACGTTGTCCTATCATAATTGTGAAGGGTTTAATTTGGTTGTAAGAAATTGTAAAAACTAGTTCCATTTGTATTACAAACATGAGTGGCCCAAAGCCCAATGAATCTAGTATTAGACCAGAAAGGAAACCAAAATAGAAGAGGGTTAAAAGACTTAAAACTTAGGATGCTTCATTTGAGATTAATCCTAAGCCAGTGGTAGTGTCTAACCCTTCGCCAAGTACTCCTGCAACGTCCACTAGGTCCAGGAGTGCCAAGAAAGAAACGAAAAATAATTATGCAAGAGGCCTTTGGAGGTGTCAAAGAGTGAGGGTCACAAATTGGTAAAAGGCCCACAGGTCAAGTTGACATGACCACTAGGTTGATTGATAGTGTCGAAGAAATTGGTGAAAAACCCCAACCCCTGAGTGGATGGAATTTTTTTTGGTATGCTTTCAATAGGCGACATTCTAGTAAGCCCACATGTTATTTATGGGGGTTGAACCTTGGAAATTTGGTGGTCTCGAGTGTGTTTGTAGAAGTTGATTTAATGATGGAACTAGCAAGGAACTATAACCCTACTGACAGGACAATCAAAAGTGAAAATGGTGATATAATTTTGGACGTAACAAAGGATAAGATGATAGATGTATTTGGGTTAAACCCCAATTATACTATAAAGTTTAGACATGTTGAATTGTATGTTGAATTTGAGAAAAGAAATTTTTCATTCAAAGAAGCATTGCTTGTGCGACATAGGAGGAGAAAGGAGAGATTTACTATTAAGGATGTTGAGCCTTTTGAGTGTGAGGAGTTTGAAGATTATTTCAAAAACACTCATTATTTCTTAAATTAAGTACTAGTTCTAGACTTTGAGGTTAGGATAGCTCTTGATTTATTGGTGATGGTGGTTGATATTCAAGGTCATAATCGAGACACTAGTTTTGATTATGTTAACTTTGTTGTTGAATAGATAAATGAGGATTTTCTCAATTTGAAAAAATAAGTGCTCCCTTTGTGTTTTCCCCATTACTCTTTGTTGATGCATATGCTCTTGTGGGAGGGTGATTATGAATGGAAAAGAAAATTAAAGCTGAAGCTTAAGGACAGTGAGAATAATTTTCTACCTGTACAAATGTGGACATATATATGGGATCAGGACTGCTCCAATTCCAATTACACATTGTTTGCTAATGTTGTAAGGTATGGTATCCTAGAGACATTGGGTGTAGCACCTATTCACAAAATTTCTCTAGAAATTAGAAATATTATGCGCCCAAAAGATGTAGCAAGCTCTAAAGCAACACATAATTGGGCTGATTGGTTTCTACATTCTGAATATACTTTGATCAGGGCTTATGGAGCTAAGGTGGCACCTCATTGTCTACCCTTGTATGTTTTAGATAGATTGGCTTTCATGGAGCTCATGTGGAAAATTGATGTCATGGATTATGAAATATTTAGAAAAAGTAGGAAAGGCACTATGGTACATCCCCAATGTGTTTTTGCTTACTTCACAGTCGTTGCCCATAAGGGGTATGAAAAGTTTGGCATCATGTTAAATAATCTCAGCATGCCTATTAATGAGATTAGAGTTTTTGATCTAGAGGGGTTTGTGGTAGGGAGAAGAAGACAAAAAAGCTTAGGTATCATACATCATGAATTCTTGTACACAAATGATGTGTTAATAAATCTGACAAGTGATGAGGTTGTTACGATTAGGAAAAGAGAGTGGATAGCTTTAATGAACATTGAGGAAAATATTATGAAAAGGAATGCCTTCTACATCAGTCCTTACAATGTAATTGCAAACCTCTTGGAAAGAGACTTCATTATGTTAAGGGATTATCAATCTGGTGAGTTTAAGGTAAAGGTGAAGGAGGTTGTTGACAAAGCACAGGTTCTCTTGGAACGACAATGGCAACAGGCTATGGATATCCCAAAGTAGCATGTAGATGTTCAAGAATTCAAGGAAGAACAAATGGAAGAGCATGTGCTAGGAAATGAGGAGGTGGAGTAGAAATTTCCCCTTCCCCAAATTGAAGAAACTCATAGTTCATATGTCCCTCCTAATAGGATTGTCAAATGGCAATATGACAGAGAAATAATGATGATCCTAGGATTAGGGAGTGTGATGAATTTCTGGTTGATGATAAATTTGTGTAAACCAAGGAATTTCAGGAGTTTATGATTCAACAGTGGAGTAAGGAGATAAAAGAGAGAATTGAATCAGCTCAAACTAATGTTGAACCTTCTCATCAGGAGGAAGCTAAGAGAGTAGAGGAAGAGAAAATCAAGGCTCAAATTGCAACTTTTACTCCCACTGAGGCTCGAAATATTGTCAAGGATAGTGGAATCATGTTGTTACTAGGATGTACTATCACTGCTGCCATAGAATATGATGAAGTTAGGAGAGATTCTCAAGCTTTTATATCTGAAGATCAATTCGAGGATAAAGTATTTGGTTCTGGATATAGTTCAAAGTTGCATACTCTTGCAATTTGGTCTATGGCACCTAATACTAGTAAACATGAGGTTGCTAGGCCTATTGAAGAAGTTATTGGTTCACTAGTGGTCAAAAGAGCTACTGACATAACTCATATTTAGGCAACTGAGTTAACTACACATGCTGCAATTCTTAGTGTGGATATTGCACATATTTCTCAAAAGAAATATGAATCTTTGGATAAAGAGTATAATAAGGCTTTGAATGAGTTGAATCAAATGAGAGCCATTGTTCAAGCTACTCAAAGGACAATAACTCAACCATCTTCTTCTTCTTCTTCATTTTATATGTCTACACAAGATAGGGAGACTTTGGCCTTAAGAATTGATGATTTGAAAGGTAAGATGACTGTTGAGAAGGAAAATGTCAAGCAGGCCAAACTTGAAATAGTTAGGGTGGCTAATGAATTTTTTGAGGATGTACTGAAGTATAGGGTGACCAAGTTGGTCCACAAGGCTAATGATGTTTGGGCCACATATAAGAATATTCATGAGGCAAATACAAAGTATCTGCAAGTACAAGAGGCCTTTAGGGATTAATGGAATAATTGGATTGCTAGGGTAAATTCTTTGAGAGAAATAATGCCAAAAATGAATGAGGACCCTAAGGCACCTACCAATATTCTTGACATCTTGCAAACTATTGACTCAATAAATGAGATAACTAATTTCCATGGAAAGTTAGGTATATAGCTCCAGAGTAAGTTGAAGATGTTCAAGGAGATGGAGGAACATGGTATGCCTCAAATATTGAGTCCAAAAGGTGAACTACATCCATTTGACACCTAGAAGAAAGATTTGGAAGGAATGCTTCCAAGGATCAGCTATGATGACTTTTCATGTCACCGATTACATCCTGCTCAATTCAAATATTGACACAATGGTTGAAATTGAATCAAGGATGGATGGGTATGTGCAGGATCATGATGGGCCCAAAAGTGGCAATATGATGGGAATGTGTAGGGTATGTGGCTAATGACTTTTTTCTTACCCAAAATTGATCAAATGAAAAGGGTTTTTAAAGGAGATTCTCAGCTTTCCACTAATATAAATTATGCTTTACTTTGAATTTAATAAGTAATTATTATTTATTTTCTATTTGAATTATGACTAAAGTCCTGATTGATAGGTTCATTGAAAAACATCTATAGCTTTCAAATAGTATCACATTTTTTGAATCCAAAACATGCGTCACATTCTATGCTTCGCATACTATAGGATTAAATAAAGAAAAAATTAATTTCATGAAGTTTTGACCAAGTTAATGTGGTCAGACACACGATTTTTTATATTTTTTAAAAGTTGTCATAAAAATTTCATAATTAATTATTTATTAGGAAACAAATTACAAATAAAATATGTATCACATTGGGACATGAGTCCTCTACTTATATCTAAGATCTTAGAAAAAAAATACTAGCATTTTATTGTGGTCAGAGTGGTCAGACAAACACCTACTTCATATTTTTTCCCTGAAATTTAAGTACTACTGCATTGAAATTTCAAATTTTCACCAAATAGATTTTTTATTTTTTTAAATAAACCTAGTACTTTAGAAACTAAATTCAATTTTCTACAGATTTTATTCTTACATATTTTTGAAATAATATAGATAACTTGTTCAATTTTTTATGTCAAGTTTCCTAACTTTGATTTTTCTAAAAATTTTGCCACTTAAGGGCCTATTTTTTCCATGATGATCCTGCACATACCCAGATATATTTTTTAAGGAAGCTAGGATTTTAATTGATGCCAAGTATTCTCAGTACATTACTATGGTGCAGTATTTATTGAATATTAAATGGCCCACTAAGGAGGAATAAAACACCTGGTTGGAGAAATACACAGATTGAATTTGTGTAAGGATCAGTGAATGAGAAGAATAATGGACAATAGAAGAATAATACATAGCCCGAATATAGTATAGATTAGACTTTTGGTATTACATGATATAATATTATTCTCTCCTCAAATTCAAATGAATCGCATTTGGTGCTAATGTGGATTAATGAATTTTGACAGTTTCTACTTTTCTTGCCTTGCTTCGTAAGTTTTGTTGTTTTTATTCTCCCATGGTTAGAATTTTGAACACACAGGGAATATCTTGAAATTGTTGAACAAACCAATGATGTTTTTTGAGGTGGTGTTTTCTACAAAGAGTTGAGGTTAATTTTGCGTCATGTTTATTTGCTCCACCTAAAGACTCAAGTATAACTAAAAGTGGAATATTGTTACAAGTGGTCCAATGAGATCATGACATGTGTGCTATCTGGTTTGAGGCTTGTTTGCTCCTTCATCTCTATAAGAAGGAATTTAAGGCCAAAAGCATGAGAGTTGAAAATTTTGAGTTGATACTGTTAAGTTGTCAAGATAATATGAAGCAAGTTTTAGAGTTTTTGTCTTAAGTTTCTTTTGGAGTTCATACTTATGCATGTAAGTCTGCTAATGATATAGCATTTATAATACAGAGTAATATTAGTTTCATGGCTATTGTCTCTCCTTGTATGTGTATTATGAGTTATGAGTGAAAGAAATCCAGGATTTCTTTCATTTGTCTCTATCATTGCTCGATGGATGTTTAATTCCATGCTAATTGCTTATTGATTCAATGAATTGATGTAAGTGCTTGTATGAGATTAATGACTTATAAGAATTATGTGCTAGGATATTTGTAAGTAGTAATAATCATGAACATCACATAGAAATGTTGTAATGCAATATTTCTTGAGGTTATAGGTGCTATCGTTTAAATTGCTATCAGGTCACATAGAATGGTATTGACTTTGTGCTTGGGATAAAGACACTGGTTCATGCAGAGTATTTGTGTTTCACTTTTAGTGTTGACTCATTAGTTACTCAATCTTTAAATCATAAAATCTCAAAGGGGATACTATCGTTGTTCTTTTGTGTTAGAAGTCCACTTTCTCATGCTCAATATATATGACATTGATACATAAGCTGCCAACTTATTTGATGCATATTATTGAATGGTTTTATGAGAGATATATGTTATTGACAATGTATTTGATTGTAATTGTGCAAAGTTTTTAAGTATACATTATGGGATCACCCTCTCAAGTTTCACAGAGCCCAAAGAGTAGGAATAGAAATCTAGCAACCTCTATTCATTCATTGTCCAATCCCTTTAGAAGTATTGATAATTCAAAATGGAAAAATCCATAGGTATTCCTAGAGATTAGTTTGGTTCTTAAAAAATAACCAATAGAAGGAACATTTATAGGACCAAAAACATCTTAATGTACATAATCCAAGACCCCAAAAGACTTATGAGAACTAGAGTAGAAAGAAACATGGTGTTGTTTTCCATATACACAACTCTCGCAAAAGTTGAACTCGAGATTACAATCATCAAGGCCTTCAACAAGGCTCTTATTTTTCAAGGTTCTAAGACCCTTCTCACCAATGTGACCAAGTTTTTGGAGCAATAACATTGTCTTCTCTACAAGAAGCTTCATTTCCATGGAATGAGCACCCTTAGGTACCCAAAATGTGTGACCATCAGATGTAGCTGCAACATGCTTCTTCTCTACACAATCTGATGGTGAGGATGAAGAATCCAAATGTCTCTTCTTCGGTACATCAGAAGAAATATTTCACTGCACAATGCATGCATCAAGTTGAAACAGGGTGCTAATACGAACTCCATTAGCCAACACCATAGCTCTAGTCATCTTGTATCCTCCACCAAAGAAAACAACTTGCACTCCTAAATCATTCAATTTACTTATAGAAAGTAGAGGTTTCATGCCAAACCTGGGATATGCAAGACACCATCAATCCCCTTCACTCTTCCATCAGGAAATCTGATTTTGACTCTTCCATAGCCAACAATCTTCAGGTGAGTCATCACCCATGTACACCTCTCTGCCATTGTACTCCTCATACTTAGAGAACCAATCTCTATGAGAATTCATGTAAAATATGCACCTGAATCTATCAACCACACATCATCGGATGCATGGGCTACCAAGGCTACAATAAATGCTTCTCCATCATCTTGGGATGGTTTCTCGAATTCAAAATTAGAGAAAGACTTTTTTTCCTTCTCCTTCTCCTTCTTGCAATCTTTTCGAATGTGACCAACTTCACCATAATTCCAACATTTTTCCTTGGACTTCTTACCAAGAGACTTTGATCTCCCTGGTGACTTTGACTTAGATTTCTTGTCTTTCTTTTTTACTTCTCTCGTTTGGTTTGTCGCGAACTACAAGGGCCTCCTTGGCCATCTCAAAAGAATTCCTTCACATCTCTTTAGATAATAATGAGGCAACAACATCATCCATCTTAAAGGTGGAAGTAGTGCTTCCAATAGCCATTACTAGGTGATCCCAAGAGTCTGACAACAAACACAAAAGGAGCATGCAATGGTCTTGTTCATTTATTTTGTCTCCAACGGAACCCAATTGTACAACCAACATGTTAAATGCATTCAAATGATCTGCTACAGACTCTTCATATTCCATTTTCAAATAATACATATTCTTTCTCAGGAAAAGCTTGTTTACCAAGGATTTAGCCTAATAGACATCACCAAGATTCTTCCACAAAGAAGCTGAAGTTTTCTCTTCATGGACATTCAAGAGGAAGAAATCAGCCAAATAGAGTATAATAAGACACATGGCTTTCCTTTCCATGATATATCGGTCTTCTTGTTTCATTCCTAATGGTTTGGTTCCAAAAATAGCAGCCCATAGATCACAGTCTACAAACATGTCTTCCATTTTGATCTTCCATAACTCAAAATTATCACCATTAAACTTTTCCATCTCAATCCTCCCAGATGTGCTTGCCATCTCTTTCCTACAACAAGGTAACGAAACACACACTTCTAAAAAACTTCCACTGAAACAAAGATTAGCTCAAAAAACTGTTCTACCCAACAAAGGAACCAAGGTTGGCCAGTCTCTGATACCAACTGTAAGATGGGGTCAGAAATCAAATAGTATAGACAAAGTGACAGCCCACACTTCTAAACTATTAACCTCATCCAAACAAGAGAAAATAATGAAAGCATAAGGAAAATAAAACATCAAATCAAAATACTCCCCATGCTTGAACTTGAATTACTTTTCTTGCTCTCCTTCTTCTTGTTATGCAACTTTTCCCTCAAATTTAATACTTGTGCAAAACCTGTAAATGGTAGCAAGAAAGTTGGATACAATTAGTTGTTAAGGTGAAAATGGAGAAGGAAGGTTCCTTTTATAGAAAACCTTTCGAATGGACGGCTGAGATTAATCTTCTAGAAAGATTCCAAGATCAATGGATGAGAATACATGAGAGGGAAGTTATGAAATGGATGGTTGAGATTAAGTCTTAGAAAAGATTGCAAGATCAACGGTCCAGAATTGATGCACAAAAAATATGCCATGCAATGAAAAGCTATGATGCTGACGGCTATGACACCTCATAGTTGTGACAGACATGCAAGACATGCAGGCTATGACAAAAATGAATGTTATAACAAGGGATTAGACAAAACATCTTTGACCAGGTGGTGCATAAATAATTTATTTTAAATTATTTATTCAAAAATGGAGAGTGGAGGAAATGGACAAGTGGAAAATAAATTATTTATTCAAATTATTTATTTGGAGAAAATGAAAAGAGGAGCATTTAATTAAATGGAGAGATGAAAATTAGAATTTAAATAATTAATTTAGATTAATTATTTAATAGGGGAGGTGGCATGGGATAGTTAAATAATTTTAATAATTATTTAACTATAGAAGAATTAAAGGACCATGAATAGATAAATAATTAATGGTAATTATTTAACTATAGATGAAAGGTGACAAAATAATTAAATAAATAATAATTTATTTAACTATTGAAGAATAGGGAGAAATTAGTGACGCAATTAGTTTATTTAACCGATCAGGATAGAATAAAGATTAGAAAGTGAATTAATTAAATAATTATTAAAAATTATTTAATTAATAGAGGAATATGATCAAACATAATTGAATAACTAAAATTATTCAATTATCGAAAGATGAGGATGAAGAAAAATGACACTCGCAGGCTTAGGAAATTTTTCATTGTCTAATTTTGCCCCTCTTTGACATAATGCGGTTCATCGCATTGTGTCAAAGAAATTTAATTCTAAAATATGCCCCAGTGAAAGAAGAATGACGAGGAGGGTTGTGTATGCCCCCTCGAAAGGACAGGTGAGTTCAAAGAACATGTGTGTACTCTTGAAATGGATGATAAGACTAGAGGATGAAGGATAGAAGAAATGTTAGCTTGGAAAGGGATGGATATTAGCGTGGAAGAGAAGGGAGGATGAAGATTGAAAGCTAGATGAGAAATGATAAGGGAACCAACTTTCATGCTTAAATTTGTATATCTATCATCATTGGGCATATTGTTGTAATGGCCAACAAACACCATGATATGATGTAGACCAAGGTGTGCAAGGGTGTACCATCACGTGAGACAAGCAACCACAGACAAGGATAATCATGACTCATACTAAGAGAGCAATTGCCTCAGTCTTTTTATCATAATCAACCACAAACAGTAAAGACAGGAAAGACAAATCATGAAACATCATTGCTCCTCTAAATCCTGTTGTCAGGACATCCTCGAGGAACTAGCATCATGATTACCAAAAGACAAAACAAATCGTAAAATTAAATTCCAAGTGCTTGCCAAGTGTCTAAATGTCAAAATGTCAAGTTTGTCAAGTTTGTCAAGTGTGGTGGAATGTCAGATGTCTTGGTGTTAAAACGCCAGGGTTGATGATATGAAAATGCCAAATTGGTGTCAAGTTTAGGAAGGACACATCTTGAATGATGTTGAGATGTCAGATTCAGAAAGGACACATTCTAAATGATGTCGATGCCAGAGGGATACCAAATTTGGGAAGGACACATCTCGAATGAGGTCGATGTCAAGATGTCGAATTGATGTCAAGTTCAGGAAGGACACATCTTGAACAATGTCAATGTCGAGATGTCGGATTGATGTCAAGTTTGGGAAGGACACATCCCAAACGATATCGATGTCAAGATTGTCGAATTCAAGGACACATCCTAAATGATGTCAATATCAGGAGGAACATATCTCAAATGTCATGAGAATCCTCAAAATGCCTGATGACTGTGACGATGCCTAAGAAGGACACATCGTGGGGAATGATTAAATGACGGGCTATCCTTCAAAAGGACACATCTGAAGAATAAGCAAGATTTGACTGGTTTGACTAAGTTTGACTGAGTTTGACCAATTTTGATATGCCAAGATAATTGTCGTGCTTGATTGACAAATTGTAGAAGTTCGCTTGGGTAGATTGTTCGTTCGAATTTTGACAAAGATCATGATAAATTTAAAGACTATTTCATGTGTGTGAGAAAATTATGCAATGAACCCTAATGGACTAACCTAGTGTGGCCTCAAAGGCTCATAGATAGATGGCCTTGAATACTTCATACACTCAGAGACCTCGTAGTTCAACACAACCAATGACTTTGTCTTGTTGACCAAAGATTGAGTCATGACTTATTTTAACAAACCTACTAGGACTAACCTAATTTCTCGGGGGCTCGAAGATGAGCCTTGCCTATGTAGCAAATGCATAGAGACAACGTAGTTTGACAATGACAAAGACTAATCAAGACTTGAATTGACATGACTATGTTGACTGACATGACTCCATTTTTTTGAATTTTTGTGTTTTCTTTTGGACGCTTTTTAATTTTTAGGTCTTTTTTAAGGACATTTTTCGATTTTTAGGTTTTTTTTGGACATTTTTTTATTTTTAGGTAATTTTTCAGGACATTTTTATTTTTTAGGTCTTTTTGATTTTCAATTTTAGGTCTTTTTTTTTCAATTTTAGGTCTTTTTAGGACATTTTTAATTTTAGGTCTTTTAGGACATTTTATGATTTTAGGTCTTTTTTAGGACATTTTATGATTTTAGGTCTTTTTAGGACATTTTTTCAATTTTAGGTCTTTTTTAAGGACATTTTTCAATTTTTAGGAATTTTTCAATTTTTAGGTCTTTTTTAGGACATTTTATGATTTTTAGTCTTTTTTGGACATTTTATGATTTTTAGGTCTTTTTTCAAGACATTTTTTTATTTTTAGGTCTTTTTAGGACATTTTATGATTTTTAGGTCTTTTTTCAGGACATTTTATGATTTTCAGGATCACATGCAGTACCCACTGCAGTCTCATGATGAAATTTTTCCCCTAGTCAAGTTGAGAATGAGCCAAGAAAAATGGAATGTAAAGAAAAGGCATGACTAGCATGGACAGTGGACAGTATGCAAGACTTGATTTCAACCATTGTTAGCCATGGACGAAAATGTCATGATGTCAGGGTGAAGTGTTATGACGAACATTGGAAAAGAGTATGTTTATTAGGGACAAGGTAGATAGAGTGACAGGAGATGGCACAGTAATGACTGACTACACATGGCACCTATTTGCCAGGTTTTCACCATGGTACTTATCCAAAGCGCCTGTTTACCAAGTTTTCACTATTGGATGAATTATTTCTCTTTATTTTTGTCATATTTTTTTTATTTTATTTTTTTGGTGTCACCAAGATGCCTGTTTGCCAGGTTTTCACAAGGTGATGATTTTTTGTATTTTCCAAAAAAAAAATGTATTTTTTTAGGACTTTTTCCCTAGCTCTCTAAAGCTAGCTATAAAATTGATAAATAACAGATCCATGGACTGCCTTGATGATTCCCTGATCTTGTGTGGATGACCATGCTGGATGAAAGGACCTGATCGGGATGAGGAGTATGAGTGGCAGATATGAAGGATGATAGATGTGATGAATGAAAGAGGCTATGGTAGGATCTCTAATGTGCACACTATGTGGACCATCAGGCTTCAGCCAAAAAGGATCTTGGGAAACCAACAACCTAGAGTACAAGAAGAATTTGTCATCAAAGATACATTGAAATACATCGCCAATGGAGGGATATGATGGATATGTGAACATGGATGGATGGAATAGAGTATATGGTATGAGTAAGAGTGACATGGATATAAACCTTGGATCAATAGGCACTTTGTTTGAATTTTTTCCTTGATAGATGCCCCCAGTGATTTTTGATGGAGACATACTTTGAGATCGACTTTTTGTCATTTTCACTTTTGAATTTTATTTTTGTTTTGTCCAATAGCTTTTTATTTTGGCTATGGGACTTGTCTTGATTTTCTTTTCTTTCTTTTGATTTTTGATCTCCTTTTAAAGATATCTTGTTCATTGGAGCTTTTCCTTTATTCTTTTATTGAGCTATGATTTGTTGATCCATGTCTATGATGTGAGTGGATGTGTGTGAAATGGGGGAAGTAGGTGAAGTGAAAGGAATGTTTAGTGGATGAATGGGAGTGGCGATGCCATTAATGGAATCTCTTGGACTATCCTTTTCTATACTTTTAATATCAAAGGAGGCTTGCACATCCTTAACAACTTTACAAGATGACTTAGTAGAGATTACAATAGGAGATTCATATCCTAGCCCAAGGTAGGTGGGATGGAAGGATGATGATTGGATATCTTCAATGGGGTCATGCTCAAAGAGTGAGTTATAGTAAATTTCTTGGTCAAACAATGGGTTATAATAGATATGAAAAGCTTGAGAGGAAGTAGATATGGAAAAGGCCAATGTGTCATCAGGGTCCCAAAAAATTTCAATCCAAGCACGACCATCCTTTTGTGTTCCTTTTGTAACTATCTTGAGATCAACGTTGGAATTTTGATCTCTATCAGCGGCATTAGCATTGTCATTTTCTGGTAAATTATCCAGATGATATTTTCCACATCCCATGTCATGAATTTGGACCTTGCGGTTTGATGGCGGGGTAAATAGAGTGTATGACTTGGTCAATGAAGATGGATCAATGTAGTGAGATGATGTGGTAATGGATGTGGATGTGGAAGGCTTTGCAAGTCTTGATGGGTCGATGAATTTGGAAGATGAAGATGTTGAGGATTCACAGTTGATAGGCACTTGACATTCTGAGACACCTCATAAGTTGGTACAATATTGGAATGGATCAGGGTCTCCGCATATAGTAATTTCAGTGCCTTCAAAAGGAAACCTTAGGCACTGGTGATATGTGGAGGGGATGACTTTCAGTGTGTGGATCCAAGGTTGACCAAGTAAAATGTTGTATGGCAGGTCCAAATTTAGAACTTGACAAGTGGTGTCGACAATGACTTTCCCGATTCGAATTGGAAGTGTAATTATGCCCCGAGAGGAATGTTCTTAATCATCATATGCCTTGATAACAATGCTTCTTGTGGTTTCTACTCAAGCATAAGAAAATCCTAGTGCCTTGACCATTTTTAAAGAGCATATATTCACTCCCGCTCTGCCATCTACTAAGACTCGTCTGACCTTATTTTTATGAACAAAAACTTCAATATGAAGGGCATCATTATGGTTGGAGTTGGATGACGAATAGTCTTGGTCAAAAAAAGTGATATGGTGGGAAGTCATGTGATATCCTACCATGGCTTTGAATTGGCTGACATCAATATCTTGGGAAATAGAGGATTCTTGCAATGTTTTATCTAGGATGGCCTTATGGGTAGGCGAGATGTGTAACAACTCAAGAATAGAGATTTGTGCAGGTGTTTTTCCAAGCTGGTTAATAAGATTAAAGTTTCCTTTAGGTTGGAACTGCTTGTTCTGTGGACATGGTTGCGACTGTGAAGTGGACAGGCCAGCTATTGTTACCTTTGGTTGTCTAGGGGAAGGAGTGTCGGCTATGGTGACCTTTCTGGTGTGGGTGGTGATATTGCATTTAGGGGCCTTTCTGACGGTGACTATGCAGACATGTTCATTAGTTGTTCTAATGTGATGTATGATAGGTCCTCCAAAATAATCATATCCAATATGGGCATGGTTTGCGCGATTGTTGTTATTAGGGTTTGATGTAGAAGGGTTTCCTAAACCATGATCCTGCAGTGGGTTTTTGTGTATTGTATGATCCACATTAGAAGAAAATTATGGTCCACCAACTTCAACAATGCACTTTTCAATAAGGTCTTGTACCATTTTTTCAATTGTCTATAGGAAGAAGTTTTATGTCATTTTATTCGATGAAAGTCACAAAATGCATTATCATCCCACCAAGATGGTTTAAACTGCCCAAGGTCATATGGTTTGGGGTCCTTAAGTGTGATGACACCATTTTGAAGGAATTTCTTAAGAACTTCTTCAATAGGCTCACCCAAGGGGGTGTATGTGTGGCCTCTAGGGAATTGTCTTGGTTGTTTAGGCTGCCTTTGATTTTGATTATTTTGATTGCCTTGGTTATTCTGATTTGTCTGGATAGCATTAGTAGCATAGGTTTTCATCATCATCTATGTGTTTTGTGGTTGTGTCTCTTTTAGGGTAATCATCAAACCCATAGTGTTGAGAGCCTTAGCATCGACTACACCATCATTGGTGACATGTTTGTTCTTAACCCAAAATTTAGTTTTGTCAGTAGAAGAAGGGTTTGCATTTGTGTTTTTGGGACCATATTTTAGTCTTCCTTCAGCAATGAGGGCTTGTTCAACTTGGACACCTCGTTCAACTAGGTCTACAAAAGTTGTGCAACAATGAACACGCAAGCCATTTTTCAGTGGGCCTAATAACATTTGTATGAACATGTCAATTTTTTTCCTTTTCAAGTATGTCTATATGATAGTGACTCGCTAGGCCCCTCCATTTTTGAAAAAATGGTAAAAAGGTTTCACCCAAATCTTCTTGTGTGAGTTGGCATAAGTTGGTAATGGAGGTGTATGTGTCAATGTTGTATGTGTAATTTTTCACAAATTTTCCAGCAAGTTCTTTCCATGACTGTATTCCAGGTTGCAATGTATAGAACCATTCTAAGGCTAGTCCTACGAGGCTTTTAGGAAATAGTCACATTAGATATGTGTGCTCATGAGAAATATCCACACAACTTGTTACGAACTCTCTAATGTGGTCAAGTGGATCTGTTTTACCCTTGTATTTGTTGAAGTTTGGAGCCACATAACCATGTGGAAATGGTGGCATGTACAAAGTTGTATCAAAAGGATATAGACATAAGTCGTATGGTATTTGTGTCTTCTTGTCAGAGGTTTTCATATCTATGTGGCTAACAAGACGTGTACAATGGGATAATTGGTTTCCTGAAAGTACGGTATGTTTTGATTAGGTGTTTACTGATATTGCCAATTGTGAGTGGGAATTTATTATTCAGTATGAATCTAGGACGAGTATGTGGGAATATGTGACCCAACCATGTTTGTTTGCATTTGAGGTATCTGAAATCCCTGACTCATTTGATTTCCAAAGTTACACATTTTTTGCATCATTTGAGTTCCTTGTCCTTGTTGAAAGAATTGTCCATGTAGCATGTTGGTGTTTGTTCCTTGGAAGTGTCCATATGGTATGTGGATATTTTGTCCTTGCCCATGTGGGATGTTCATATTTTGTCCTTGTCCATGTGGGATGTTCATATTTAGTCCTTGTCCATGTGGGATGTTCATATTTTTCCCTTGTACATGTGGGATGTTCATATTTTTTCATTATCCATGTTGGATTTTTAATTGCGATGATGTGTTAATGTTGTGTTGAGGGCCTTGAATGAAGACTCGTTGTGAGTTTCCTCCAAAGGGATTAAATGAGATTCCACCATAAGGTTGTGATGAAGATGCCCCCATTGTCATAGATGAAGATCCCAATATAGGGTTTGTGGGATTTTCTCCCATTGATGTGGGCCCAACAATTATTCCTATCGTTTGTGATGATGATGTGGATGTTGTAGGCATGGACATAGTAGATGTTCCTGCAATAGATGTTGTATTAGTTGAGGTGAAGGTGTTTTGACTTGTGGTGCCACTAGATGTCACATTAATGGTGTTAGTAGCAACTTGTGTGGTGACCACAATGTTATTTCTATTGGGGGAATTGTTCATGTTTTGATGAGATGTCATGGTTTGTGTCACGTTGTCCGGAGAAGGTCTTATGGTATTAATGTTGAAGCCTTTTGGTAATTTTTCCCCTTGGTCCAAAAGCATAGCAAGGTACCTTTCAGGATCGTTCAAGACCAATTCTTCTACAAATGAAGCTATGTCAGGGATCTGAGTGGCAGTGTCTAAATCCTCAGCTAGTACTTGTCCATTTTGGTCTCTCTGTATGAATTGTTCAAAAAGTGGATTTTGAAAGGAAGTTGGCATGCTCATGGATGATTGTATGTTCAAATTTCAAATGGGTCATCATAAATCCAGTCATTGGGATTGGTGTTGGTGTTGGTGTTGTTGTCAAAGTCTTGTCCAAAGTCTGCCATTTGTCTTTTCTTTCTTTGAAGTCTTGTTTCCACCATCAAAGAAATTGCTCAAATGAAGATGATGAAAATGCAAATATGACACTAGTCTATGTTTTTGTCTTTTTGTGTGATAATGGATGACAATGCAAAGAGATGATAATGCAAGTATTCCCAAAGCCAAGGTGACTAAGATGACAATGCAAAGAGATGATAATGCAAGTATGCCAAAAGCCAAGGTGACTAGGATGGCGATGTTGACTTGGATGACAATGTGGACTAGGAAAATTGCAAGGTCAAGGTACAAAATGAGGGCTAATGAGGGAGCTAATGCAAGGTCTAGGTTCAAAATGACAACTAGGATGAATGATATTTTTGGATTTTTTTGGGAATAAAGTATGCAAGGTATGAACTAAAATGAATGAAATTTGGAGAAAGGGGTACCTAAGCACTCTAAGCTTAATCTTTGTTTTCAATTTTGGTTACCAAAGGACTTGTTGAAAATGACAAAGTGATAAGGTCAAGATGATTAGTGAGTTTTCCTAACTAGACTGTTGAGTTGGAAATTCTCACAAAAGGGGCAATGACTAAAAATAGGAATGATGACTAAGTCCAAGATAACCTAGTTTCGAAAGCAATGATTTTGCAAATTGTGATGAGGTTAACCTAATCCAAAGTATGCAAAGATGAAAACCTAGGGTCAAGCTAATGCCAGAAATTACGACTATGAAGCCTAATCTATGCAACTAAAATTTGAAAGATTAAGCCTATGGTCAAGAATACAAACTAATGGTTGAATAATGAGGATTTTGAGCAATTTCAAAGCTGATTTCTGATAGAGACCTCTTAGAAAAAAAATGTTTGACAGCAAACTGAGACTATTTTTTGATGTTTTGTTGAAAAGTCTGAGTTGTTTGAGGTTGATTGTTTGTGTCCAGATTTGTGACTGTTGTGTATATTGTTTGAAAATCCAGAAAACACTTGGTAAGCACGATGTTTGAATGTGGACAAACACAAATAAGACAAACACAATCCTATGGTTAGGTTAGGACAATATTCGCTAGATTCCACATGGGTTTCCCCAACCGCATATTAGTAGTGTGTGAATCTAGAAGCTTGGCTGCATGGGCTCCCCCTTACAACATACTCTCTTCTCAGGACAACCAAGCTTCCAACCCTCATAAAACTCCCATGGAAGATTGATCACCTCTACTATAGACTACAAAGATGTGGATATCTTCACACCGACCAGTGTTGTGCTAGCAAATAGAAGATTTTTGGCTACTACACAAAGGTGTTTAATTTGGGACCCCCGTTCGAGTGGCCATACATAGGGTACAAGATTAAGCTCTGTTTAGGAGGAACTCCAGCTTGAAGAGGTTAAGCTCAACAAGGTTTTGGGGAGTACTACTTGGTCCGTACGACACATCTGCACTCATAATCCTAGGCTTTCCCTTAGGATTCACATTTATATACTGGTCTGATGTAGCTTGGCCAAAAAGCTCTGTTGTCGGTCTGAGTCACCTTGGGGTGAGTACTTTTTCCCACCAAGGTAGACCCAAGTTCTAGAGGCAATAACCATTTCTCTTACACCCAGAATTGCATGAATGCGCAAGGGGAGAGGATACTTCGATTATTGCATCAAGGTGACAAAATTTGAAGACACTTGTAAATTTTAATTACCAAATGATAATGTGAGGAGGACATACAAGATACTTTGTTCTTTTTAAAAGTTTAACTTGAAATATGAAAAACAAAGTTCATTTTCAACTCATTTTGTAAGAATGCAAGTTCATTTTAACCATATGAGTTTCAACACATGTTTGTGTTCATTTTAGCCCAATGACATGAAAATGCAAGTTCTAATTATAAATTTTAGGCCCAATGAGATATTCATGCAAATTTGTTGTTTGTTTTAAGCCCTATGAATGAAATATACAATTTGTTCATTTTAAAACCAAATGAGTGACATGCAAATTGTGGTCCATTTTATCCCTATTAGTGTAAATGCAATTTGTTGTTGTTGAAAGCAAACAAAATTGATTATGCCTAAAGAAATGAAAAAGCTTGATTTTTTGTTTCTATAAAAACAGCTTTTAGACTCCCTCCAAGCTGTGCCACATGCTGAAAACAAGAGATTAATAATTCAAAAGAAAAGTTTAATAACAACAACAAATTAAAACAGCGATAATTTGTTCAAAACTTAATGAAATTTTAAATCGTTTGAATCCATGGAAAGCTGAAAATCAAACCTTCAAAACTTAAAAATTATTTTTTCAAAATTTTGCACAAAAAAATTGTTATAAGCAAAAGAAAACGCGGGTTTTAAAAACTAGATTAGAAAAACAACAAATACTAAAATGGCCATAACTTTCTCAAATCTTAACAAAATTTTAAACCATTTGAAGTTCTGAAAAGCTAAGAACAAGGCCTAAAAAACCCAAATAATTGTTTCTAAAGATTCCATGTACCCATTTTTCTATGCTCAAAAGAAGATGACATGATTTTGGATGAATTCTTGGCTGTAACCTGTAAAACAACGAAAACAAACAAGAAAACAAACCAATTTCTCTACAAAATTGTAAGATTCACGTCGGGTTCACCAATGTGAGATGGGGTCACAAATCAAATAGTATAGACAAAGTGACAGCCCACACTTCTAAACTATTAACCTCATCCAAACAAGAGAAAAACATGAAAGCATAAGAAAAATAAAACATAAAATCAAAATACTCCCCATGCTTGAACTTGAATCACTTCTCTTGCTCTCCTTCTTCTTGTTATGGAACTTTTCCCTCAGATTTGTTGAAATACTTATGCAAAACCTGCAAATGGTAGCAAGAAAGTTGGAGACAATTAGCTGTTAAGGTGAAAATGGAGAAGGAAGATTGTTTTTATAAACAACCTTTCAAATGGATAGCTGAGATTAATCTTCTAGAAAGATTCCAAGATCAATGGATGGGAATGCATGAAAGAAAGGTTATGAAATGGATGGTTGAGATTAAGTCTCAAAAAAGATGCCAAGATCAACAGTCCAGAATTGATGCACCAAAAATATGCCATGCATGGAAAAGCTATGACACCAACGGCTATGACACCTGACAGCTATGACACCTGACAGCTATGACAAACATGCAAGACATGCAGGCTATGACAAAAATGAATGTTATGATAGAACATCTTTGACCAGGTGGTGTATAAATAATTTATTTTAAATTATTTATTCAAAAATGGAGAGTGGAGGAAATGGACAAGTGGAAAATAAATTATTTATTCAAATTATTTATTTGGAGAAAATGAAAAGAGGAGCATTTAATTAAATTTATCAATTTAATTAAATGGAGAGATGAAAATTAGAATTTAAATAATTAATTTAGATTAATTATTTAATAGGGGAGGTGGCATGGGATAGTTAAATAATTTTAATTATAGAAGAATTAAAGGACCATGAATAGATAAATAATTAATGGTAATTATTTAACTATAGATGGAAGGTGACAAAATAATTAAATAAATAATAATTTATTTAACTATTGAAGAAGAGGGAGAAATTAGTGACGCAATTAGTTTATTTAATCGATCAAGATAGAATAAAGATTAGAAAATGAATTAATTAAATAATTATTAAAAATTGTTTAATTAATAGAGGAATATGATCAAACATAATTGAATAACTAAAATTATTCAATTATCGAATGATGAGGATGAAGAAAAATGACACTCGCAGGCTTAGGACATTTTTCATTGTCTACACCAACTAAAAGGAAGCTGGGTGAGTAGAAATAGCTTCCTACACTAATCTAATTAGGGGAGAGTTACAAAAAAAATTGTTTTACACATTATGTTGTTACAATATGAGATAGACATAGGGAATAATGGAAATAGAACAACAAGTACACAAATGCAATAACAGATATACATGGGGAAAACCCTTTCGAGTAAAATACCCCAACCTCCAAAAGAATAGTACTTCTATATTACTTCACATAGGAGTTACAACATAGCCCAAGTACAAATCTTCTACATAAGTGCTTCATCAAAAACACCTATTCCAGAGTTAACCCAGTAGCACTTCGTTACCTGCAAATAAACTATGCATTCTACAACTCAAGGCACTCAATAAATAGAGTGATATAATTTTCAAGAAGCATCTAGAAAGTGAGGGGCATCCAAATCTATATTGCACAAAATCCAATGCCTTGGACATACATTTAGATACATTTACAATATTCCCTTACACCCCTTACAATGGTCAAACATGCAAATATTCTTCTTCCAAGCTTAGGCACCTAGAATATGCTAAAAATAGCTTATGATAGATTCCTTACAACTATCATATACTATGTCATAAATCTTCCATAGAATCGGTCATAGGGTCCATAAGAGAATCTTTCATAACTAACTAAAAATGGTTGATTCTCTTACATCCTGTGATAACCGAACTTGGGTGCCAACTTTCAACATGCATTCAAAGATTCCTTATGACGCTTCATAGAATCTATCATATGTCATAGATTCCAAAGTGGGATGCCAATGTCCACTTGGGATGATGATGTGTCATCTAGTCACCTCCAACGGGGATGCCACCCAGCCGGTGGGTCCCAATTTGTGGCATCACACCATAGGCATGTAAATAATACAAATAAATATTTTTTACATCAAATCATATAAATAAATATTAGGACTCTAAGGTTGAGACACCTTAATCCCAACATTGATCTCAATAGACTCTACACTTAGGTTAGCTAGCTTTGTTCAAGTTTTAGAAATAACTTACTATTGCTTATAATAGATTGAACTAACCTATAATTGTTTAAAAATGAAAGATTTAATTTTACTTCCAAGATAAAACACTTAACTAGAAACAAACTATTATTGATTACTAAGAAATGGATGGAAAAACTGACAAGCAAGGAAGAGATGACAAAGAACTTATGATTAAAATTTAGAGGTTATTGGATTGGATTTTGATGCTAACCACAACTGTTTGCATGATGTGTTATAGGCATGTATGGTGGAGATGTCCAAAACATGAATTTACCTTGAAAAGCATGCTAATTCCTACATATAAATGAACCATTAACTCCTATAAATATCACCAATGATGAGGAGAAAAAAATAATAAGAATTTAAACTAATATAATGTAAATAAATTGATAAAAATAGAAATGAAAAAAGGGAGAGATATCACCAAGCTCACAAAATGTTGAATATATTCCTTTAGATGATAATATATAGTTTATAGAAGACGAGAAAATATTTTTTATGGATAAGAGGAGCTTTCTTTCAATTCAAGCCCCTAAATAGGTTTTTCAACCACTACTTTAACCTATTTTTAATAATATTAATAATAAAATGCAAGATATAATGCAAGAGTAATAATATTGATATGATGGAATAAAAATTCTAATGTAAATGAGTGAAAGTTTGATCCCATAATGCTAAAAGTGCAAGAAAAAAGAGACTCAATAACAATAATAGTGAAAACTAAGAATTTTGAGCAACAATACAAAATAATATCACATTAAATACTTGAAAAGTTTAGGAGGGACTCTTAATCTATTTTGAAAAATAGTTTAAATAGTCACACCAAATAGCTTATTAGAACCTAAACAAGGGTAAAATGTTTCCAAAAAGAAAGGAAGGCTTCACAAGGCATATTTTAGAGTCTTGACTTGGTAAGGTACCTCGACCTTGTCAAAACCATTTTGTATGAGATTTTGGAAGGAGTCTTTTCTGGAAAGAGTTTGATTCCAATAAGTCTATGTCAAGCATTTCTAGGGTTTTATCATATTAGGACTCTTTGCATAACTATTTTTAGGATATTTATGGTGGCCAGGGGTGATCAAATTGTAGTTGTGGGATACTAAGAATGTGCATTTTGAATACACAATATTTATGCATAGTTTCAACAACGTAAGAATGCAAACAATGAGTTCATTGTTTTTTCAGTTTTGAGTTTTGAAGGAATTATTATGGGTTAGTTGAATGTGAATATGTATTTATTTTAAGGGAAAAGGATCTTAAAATGGTTGCAAAGTTCATAAGAATCATTATATTCCTTCCATACAAAAGCATGCATGACAGTTTGGTAAAGGAGACAAGTTGGAAATGCATCCATGCTGTCTCTGATGAGAAGAGTCTTCATGGATTGGTTTGCAACCAAAATAATTAGATTGAAGGATGGGAGATCTTTAGTCCTCTATGATGAGCTACTTTCAAATGAGGACCTGGGTCAACTTCAAGAGTGGATACCCCTAAGGGAGAAAATGGGAAACCACCTAGGATTCGAATGGCTTATCCAATGATTGTAATGAAGTTTGAAGGCACACAAAACAACACAGAGTAGCAATGGGCAGCTATGTTTTGTCTATTTTAGATCATGTTGATGCATGGATTCATGATGGGTTGTTGGAAGGAATAATTACAGAGAAAAGAAGGTTCATGGAAGTAAGCAAGCATTATGTTGTTGACAAGATGATAAGAACTCCCCTAATATTAAATATTCAAGAAAGTTTGATAGGAATAAGGCACCTATATCTCATAGTCATTTTGAAATTAAATTTTTCAACAAGGTAGATGATAAAAATTTGAAGAGGCTTGTGATCTCTAAGCCCAAGGATTTCTTAATTTTTATAGAGGTCATTATGGACAAAGTAAGATAGAGTCAAAAAAGGATAAAATTATGTTGTTAGTTCCCCATAATTACAAAGGCTAGGTTAGGATCAAAGGGAAATTTGTCATTTGCTTCAAATAATATGTCCCTTAATATAGAAAAGGTTCCTTTATGGCAAGATTTTTCAAAAGAAAAAATTTCAATAAAAGTAGCAATAGATACAATGGATCCAAGAAGATCAAATAGGAGAATTCAACCAACATCTAGGTTGTTGGAATGAATAATCCATCACCACCTTTTTCTAGTGGCTCCATTTGTGCACCCTAGTTTAAGAGTAAAGATAACATAAGAGAAGAATATATTTTACAGCTGTTGTAGTCAGAAAATCATACGGTTAGTATGAAGTATGGATTTAAGTTGGGAACTCCTCAATAATTTTACCATGAGGATCATCAACCCAAACACTTTTTGGATTTCTTTAATCTTGAGGAGGGGCAATTTCCTGGAGGATTTAATGATAGTTATAAAAGAAGACATGTACATGATATTAATCATGATGGATAGTCTTGTGAGATTCTAAAAGCTCCAAGAGGCCAGAAGGACAACATAAGTTCAAAGTGGTATTTCCATGATGAAAAGTAATAGTCATTAGAGGTCATCATGTAATTGATTATCTATCTAGTTTATTTGGTTGGTTTATTTCTTCTCACCACCATGGAGCATCACAAGATGAGAAGTTTGTTGCACACTGTATTGTTAATATACTTATGTCAACTATTAAATTGGATGCAAAACTAATTGATTTTTGGATGAAAAGGGATAGAATGGATTGAATAAAAATAAAATAACAAGAGTCATTTCTTCACTTTGAGTTCTTGATTACCAAATTAGAGACATATTTTTGTCCAATAAATAGTACACATCATCACTCTATAAGTAAGTCTATAGTCATTTACAATCATTCTGGTAAATATTTGGATTGTAACATGTCCATTGTTCTACTCCAAATAATTTTTAATGTTTTAACCACAAGTGAAATATTTCACAATGCCATCACATAGCAATAAAATTCTTCTCTTTAAAACTAAGATATCATGTACATTTGAAATCAACACTATTCCAAACATCCATTGCATTAATTTGTGATATAGATAAATAACTCATCTTTCTCATTTCATTCAACGAAATGTTATAATCTTTCCAAAAAAATGATTTCATAAACCAAATACAAATACATTTTCCATCTTTCACATAAATAGATACAAGTTACATACCCATCTCATCTAAGCTCCATTGGAACTAGAAATATAAATGATCCAGGAAATCCCCTTTCAAATCTTGGCTTTCCAACTAAGAGGAGAAGCATCACTCAAGTACTTTTCTGCCATCCTCAGACTAACTATAGTCCCCCGCACATCTCCCACATATGGTAAGATGGCCCTACCCTTCAACGAAGAGTTTGGTCTATACACCTAAAAATATTAGCCATTCCTAATCTATTGTTGTGTAATGCCCTAAATTTAACACTCAAAATACAATTAAGGATGAAACACAACTATCAAATTTTGCTCAAGAATGCTTGCAAAACTCACAAAGTTGCTACCTAAGAAGGCACTAGAAGGAAGCATGCAACATTTGACCAATTATATCAGAGCCTAGGTTCCAACACTGGGAACTCTGGGCATTTGTGTTTGCCATGATAGTAATCCATATGGTGTTATCGTGTATGATGGCACCTAGGAAGCAAAGTATTCATGGACGTGGTCGTGGACACAATGCTGAGGGAGAAAAATCTGATGCACCACTGACACCCCCACACGTTTCTGAGGAATCACAACATGATCCTCCACAGAACATCAATTCTCAGATCCTCCATGCACTAGAGGACTTGATTGGGGTTATTCACGCTCATCACTCGATTGAGGCACATGGATCACAAAATAGAGAGCACAGCAGGAGTCCCCATCACATTCGAGATGAATATGATGAGGAGGGAGAGAGGGGATCAGTTCATTTAGATCCTCCACCACGTATACCTCATCCTGAGGTAGAAGTTGGGGATATACCGAGATTCAGGAGATCATGTTCGAGAAGTGTTATGACTCAAGCCAAATAATTTTGAGGGATCCACAGATGGATAGAGAGCTAAGTCATGGCTTCTTAATCTTGATATGTGCTTTGGATTGCATGCATATGCAAGCACTGTAAAAGCATGATGTGCAGTACTTTTGCTTAGAGGTCCAGCCTCTACTTGGTGGTGCCAGGAGGAGTGCAAGCACCACTTATCTATTGACACTCTCACATGGGAGACATTCTTAGAGTGGTTTCGAGCACGCTATTTGTCTGAGCACTTTCGACAGCACCGCATTGATGAGTTCCATGACCTTCAGTAGAGGGTACTATCAGTAGCACAATATGATAGTCAGTTTCTTGAGCTACTACAGTATGTGGACTATATCCAAGATGAGAAGCTTCTCATCAATTGCTTCATCAGAGGACTGAATGCAGGCATATCAGGACCTGTACGTATGGCTGATCTAGAGAACCTTCGGGTTGCTATGGAGAAAGCCCTCATAGCAGAGGAGATTCAGGGAAATTTACAAGAGGCATGAGAGCAATTTCAAAACTGCAACCAGGGTACTCAATCACATGGGTTTCGACGACCTCCCCTTCCTTCGAAGGGAGGATTCAGGCCTTCTGCCAGACCGTCTAGACCACCACAGCAGCAGCATAGCCAGAGGCCTAGGCCACAGTAGGGCTTTCAAGGTGTACACTCTAGGCCATGGTGACCTTAGGGTCCCCACAGAGATCAACGTTCTTAGTTACAAGGTGCTACCCTAGCACGTTCACAGCAATCTAAACGAGGAGGACATAGTGGTTCTAGTAGGACAAGGGGACAACAGTTCACTAAGACCCAGCCAGCTCAGGTGTATTCTAGGGGTCCTTGTTATGTATGTGGAGTAGTCGAACACTTAGCCAGGGATTTCCCCCAGGGTCCCACAGTGAGAGGGCAGCACACAGCAAGCTCTGAACAGACAGTGGGAGATGTGGGCAAGTCCCGTCGATTATTTGTGGCGGTCGAGAACCGCCAAGCTAAGCACCAGGCCACAGTTATCGAGACCCCAGTTATGATAGGTGATACTCCTATTACTGTTTTATTTGATTCTGGGGCATCTAATTCCTTTATATCCCCTTCTATAGTGGAGCGTAGCAGGCTAGTGGCATCTAGGTAGGATGATAGGTGGGAGGTAGAGCTAGCCTCAGGGGCTAAGGTGTCAGTAGATTCAGTGGTTCATGATTGCCCACTTCAATTTGGAGGTTTGAATACATTAGTTGATCTTCGTGTCACACCATTAGGCTCCTATGGAGTGGTCTTGGGCATGTTCAGTTAGATTTCGAAAGGACGGATCTTGATCAATAGTAATTTTGGTGAGAAATTAATTCCCTGACTTGACTAATTTTTATTTGCCATCTGGCTGTCAATATCGGCGTCAGGGTAAATCTTTGCCATTATTAAATCCATCGATATGAAGAAGATTTAATCTTGATTCTCATTGCTTTAATACCGAGTAAAATATTATTATTGCTAGCCGTTAGTAAAGGCTGTTAATAAAGGACTCATTTCAATGACAACATTTGTGAAATATCATTAACATAAGTTGCAATGGTTATTACCAATTTAAATACCTTTGGTGCAGCTTTTAGAAATCTTTACTCCGTTCAAAATAGATAAATAAAATATTACTGTGTGCTGCAATACCAATACTAATACTTACACTTGTTAATTAAATTGATAACAAATCAAATAAAATAAAATAAAAAATAAAACCTCATTGCATGAATAGTTTAACAACAGGTAATATTAAAATTCTTTTTATATACCGATGTCATTATCAATATGAAATTTATATAATAATATATTTAACAAAAGGGTAAATAAATAGTCACATGGAGTAAAAGCTTAAATGGAAGTGATGGAATATTTATAAGTGTCTTAATTAGGAAAATATATATATATATATATATTAGGACATGTGGTATGTCTCTTCTTATTCTTTATTTTTCTTTATTTTTTATTTTTTTAAAATCATAATATAAACCTTAATTACTAGTTTTAAAAACACTTATTTATTTCCTTGAATATAAGTATTTACGTATGCTTCTTATGATTTAAATTTTATTTTAAGAGTTAAATTAATTATATGTATGATTTTATTTAATTTAAATTTTACCTTCAGGATAAAAATATTTATATATAATTTTCTTATAAGGGTTAATTACTAAAGATCACTTGAATTATAATTTTAAGATTAATCTGCATTATGTATAATTTCTATGTGGAATATATATATATATATATATATATATATAGTTAAATATAAAATATCTATAAAGTGAATGAAAAGTTGTACATCAATAACAATACTAGTTTGGTTGTAACCAAATTATATTAATGTCATTAATTGACCAAACTATATTAAGTGTTTTTAGTAAGAATATAATTATTAATAATTTATTTCTTATAATTTAATAATCATCTTTTAGTATGAATTCATTAGGGAGGTGTTTGAAGCATCTCTTAGCTGGCATCTTCCATCCAACTCATGCTCGAGCAAAACTATTCCTTGTAGTATAAAGGGTGTGTGTGATGGACTCCATACCCTCAACCTTATTTTCTTCCACCCTAACTCCGAGCGACGTGTTGATGGTGGTGTTGCAAGAGCAATGACCCTTGATGTGTGTAGTATGCAACCTTGCATGTGCATGGTTATTGAATGTTAGTGTTTGAGCTTGCACTTTGTAACATTATTCAAAAAAAAATTGATAGTTGTGTTTTTGCCCTTCATGAAAAATTTAGGCATGACATTGTAATTCATATTCTAATAGATTTATGTGCTTTGCTATATTGATATTAATTTCCTCACCTTAACGACTTCCAAGAGGAAGTCTAAATTAAGGGGAGGGGGATGAAAGACCCCGTTCTGCATGTGATTAAAAACAAACTTAATTTGCTACATGTTTTCCATAGATAGATGGTAATTTGTATTGAGTTCAATAAATAATATGATTGGGTGATAATATTCTTGTATTTCATTTTGACATATCTTCATTATCATTGCCATGAAAGTGTTAAGCACTCATAAAGTCTAGGATATGAATTGAAGTTTTAAATGGAGTTGTATGCAATAAAATTTTAGGATATTCAACTAAAAAGAAAATTATCTTATATACAATTGTTACTTATGATTTTGTTGGTAATGTGCAGGAAAGATAGGGATTCAGTACGAGAAAGGGATTCAGTACGAGAAGGAAAAATATTGATGGAAATTTGCTAATGTCCAGTCTCTTTTAAAATTATTTTAATGCTCCTGTATTTTGCTGTGCGGCTGATTGTTTTTCCCCCTCATCTTGCAATGGAAATATGCTGATGTCCTGTGTCTTTTGAAATTATTTTGCTGCTTCTTGTATTGTGCTGTGAGTACAGCTCTATGCTGGTGTAATTTACTTTGTGATAATCCGATTAAAAAAAAAAAAAAAACTCTACCTTCCATGAAAAGCATTAACATTATGGTAATATAAAGCTTAAATAATATAAAGTATTAAAATATAATCATTCGATGACTTTATGATAGGATTTTTCTTGCTGATTAAAAAAAAAAGAGAGAATATTATTCATGTCTACTATTAGTAGTATCATTCTTGTTCAATGAGAAAAATATAAATGGTGGTAGTACCGGATTAGATATTAAAACAACTTTTGGATTATAATATTAATATATATATATACAAAGAATAAGAGAATTATTAATATGTAAGTTTAAACTACCATGTCTAGATTAAATTAGTGGGCTACATAATAATATAGATATTCCAATTTATTGCTCCAAAAAGACTAATGAAGTTGCCAAGATTTCAATGATTAAATAAAATATTATATATATATATATATATATATATATTAATGCTAATTCGATTATTCCATTTAATAGTATGAGTCAGTGTTAACAAAATATCAAAATTAATGATCTTATAAATGAATTGAGCGAGCAGCAATGGCGTGAAATTAAGTTAACGTTAACATTATATAAGAAAGTAATATTAATAAAGTAAAAGAAAAAGAAGAAGAAGAAAATTAATATATTGTAAGAAAAGTCAATTTTAAAAACAAATAAATTAGTATAATATTATCTAGAAGTAATAATGGTGCAGTAGTGATTATGATGGTAAACAAGATTAATTATGTTGTTATGAGTTTAGTTTTAATAAAATTCTATAATGTTGTCATCATTTAATTGGTGGCTAAATAGCAATATGGTTGTATAAATAATACTTTCATATTAAAAATTAAGTCAAATAACAGTTGCATTAATTTAAGTAGTAATGGTGATAAGTAAAATAAAGTTACGTGAGTAAAATCACATTTTTGGTGAATATGTGTAATATGAATGGAAATTTTGAGATCTTATTCGACCAAAATAAAGTGTAATGAAATAATATCTAGAATTCAAATAGAGAGAGTGGTAATTACACAAAGTTTATTTTTGGACACATCATTTGGAATGTAAGATTAGAGTGAATCAGAGTGGCATTTAAATACGTGTGAAGAGGAAAAAGAAACGGTACCAAAATAATATTAATAGCAACATTGACATTAATATTTTGGATAATAATAAAATTGTTATTTATAATCATTAATCATATGAAGGGATTAAATTTAAGATGGAAAGTAAATATTAAATTATGTAATATATATATATATATATATTAAAAAATAAATAAAAGGGGAGTCTAGTACAATAAGTATGGTAGAGGAGGATTCACATAAGAGGATGAAGTTAAAATATTTGATTATGAAATTTGAAATATTTTATGATTGTAGACTAATAAAAATATTAAAAATATTAAATAAGGAGATACAAACTTAATGATAAGTTATTGGAAATAACACTTGTAATCATGTTATAGTGTCAGTGAGCTAATGTTTTAAAAAAAAAAAATGTTAGGTTTTCTAGTGAAAATATGTGGGCATGACATGGTGTGTCCTATACAACTAGAACTTTACCATACAACTCATCTATGTTCTACGTGTATGATACTCCCAAACTAGTCAGGCACTAAAGTAACGCAATAAACTAATAGTGTAACTAGTGGTGAATTACACCACTTTGGCCAATGTATTCATCACCCCAGTTCCATAATGGACATCACACACTCATCCACCATTCTATCTCAATTTTTTAAGACCGTTCATATTATATGTATTGGCTATTCCCTCCATTAGGTAATCTTTAACCCCAAGAACAACCTAATACAGTAAGTTCACTATGGCTCCTCTAATAGGTAAAACATTTGTTTTTGTAACCTACCAATTCAAATATAGCTTTAGCTATATAGACTCCACTCTATTGAAGTAATTAATAATATATATAAGTTATTCCCTTCATTGGGTTATCCTAATCCCATCAAATATCTTTGTAACAACTAACTTCATGATCTAAAGTATAGCTATATAATCTTCATTTTATCATAGAATAAATACCCATCATTACATGACTCCAATTAGGAATATATCTCATCAATAAATGAGTCAAAAGTATATCCTCGTCAATAAATGACCTTAGTTCAAAGGTATGACCTCAACAATAAATGGCCTTAATCAAAAGAATAATCATATCAGTAAATGACACATTCAGAAGTATAGTCTCAATAATAAAAAAACTCTTATTCAAGAGTACAATCTCATCAATAAAAATGCAATTTAAAAATTAGATCACATTTCAATAAAATGACTTCATGTCAATGAGTATAAAATAGCCAACTTGGTAGGATAATCCTGCATATGGCTCCAATCAAATAGTATTTACAAATTCAAGTGATCAACTTAATCGCATAGGTTAACCTCATCCTTAGTTTACCATAACCCTAGGACAATACTATCAATCAAATATTAATCTAATCATGTAGGTTATTCTCATCTTATATCCTTAAAACAAAGATCAAATAATCAACCCAACCATATAAGTTATTTGCAACCTAGGGTTTCAATCAATAATCAAGTAAAGCAACAATCAAGTGGTCATTCTAGAATAGACTATCAACATGGTTCGCATGATGTCACATCCTATCAAGGATGACACATCTTTTATACCGTCACTATTTTTGTGTTACTAGCCTTATTGTTCCAACTTTTTTTCCTAGCATTATAAGCTAGCAAATCCAATTCATCTCAAGACATTTTTATGTTCTACATTTCACGTTTTACTCTTCATATGTATAGTATAGACTAACTACGTAAAGTCTAAATAGAAGCACATCATATAAAATCCCATATAGGGTATACAATAACATTTCCCTAATAGATAGGTTCCATCAAATCAAGTAATATCCAAGAAAATTCAAGCATCACAGAAACATTCCAAAATCAAACAAAGCATAAGGGAGTAAGATACAACATTCCTATAAGTATAAGCTCAAATTGATCTAGCTAGTTTCCAATCCTAGCCTCCACAATCAACTTGCAACTTGCAAAAAATCACTCCCACTCTTTCTAAATACCCTCACAAATTCTCTCAATAAATCTCTTGTAAAACCACTCTCCAACTCTCTCACAAACTTAGATGAAAAAGAGAGAAACTCTCAAAAAATAATATTAGAATGCAGATATGTGTCTCTTTGAGGTAAAGAATGCCTCTAGATATATACACAAAAATCAGCTTCTAAAGGCTAGAAACATGGTAGATGAATCGACACGTCTCAGCTTACATGATTTGACTCAACTTGGTAAACAAAAGGAGGCAGAATTCAAGCTTAATACTCAACAAAACAAAACAGCAGGTCGCTTCATTCAAAGACAACAAGAATGTATTTCAATTATGCAAGGTAAATGATCAAGCAGGTCAACTCAATTCATTCCAGCTTCTACCTGACTTATTCTCTCATTTACTTTTATTTCTATCTTTGGACAGAGCTCACAAAATAGACTTCTAATGCAATGCATATATTCATAATTTGGCCGCCACATAAACCTCTTGTGTGCTTTTGGTGTTTGCAGATTTATTATTGAGTCAAATCTTTTAAATGAATTACAAATAGCTTTCAATACTATTGACCAAGTCTTATATCTTTTCCACGCACCTTCCACTATATTGTGTTCCATTTTCAAGCATGGTAAATCATTATAAATGTCAATAGTGTTGCCTTAATGTGCACTTCATTGCTATGCCATTCACTATATGAAATGTCCACTATTTGCTATGGTTTACATAGTAAGCACTTGGCTTTTAATAATATCAGCACTTTATATATATAAACAATGTGTATTCAAACATTAGAGTATATTAATATTAGTATAAATATATATATATATATGTGTGTGTGTGTGCATTAGATATATTCCATTATACATATATATATATCAATAACTTAACATTTTATTTTTTTGTTAACCCAGGGGTGTCCCCACAACTCATCCCAACGTGTCCCCTTTACAAGGCGAGTTGAGGCAAGACTAGTCCCTTGAGGATGCATGCAATAGTCGCATACCATGTGCATCGGGTAAGTTTGGGCCTCAGAGTCAAATCTGAAACCAATGGGGAGCAAACCCACAAGCCAATCCAACTCCGCTACCCCGTGTGGACTTATAAATAACTTAACATGTTATTATATATATATATCAACTCATATGATTATAAATATACATCATTTGATATTTGAATGCATATTCCATATTACATAATTCATCAATTGATAATGAAAATGTATATATATACATATACACACATATATATATATGTATTAATATGCTCATATGGATGCCTATATTTCTTTTCAATACATACATGCACATTAATATATATCTATATATGTGTATATCATATATATCATATATATATAATATAATATATATATATATATCATTACCTTGATATTTAAACTCATATATATAAGCAATCGTATCAATAGATATATATGTATATATACATGAAGTGCATATATATTTATAACTCATTGATTAATTATAAACACATAAAGAAGAACTCACATAAGGAAAGAGACTCAAAAAAATCATGATCAATCAAGAAACCAGATAATAAAACCAAAGTCATTCAATTCAAGAAAATAACCTATCTCATTCAAGGACAACTACCCAGTTACTCCAATAATTAAAGATTACAACCAAAGGCACTTACTTAATTCATGGACTAACCCGAATCAAGTAGACCAAATTAGAATGTGAGTGTGTGTGATAGTTGAGTATTGGCTTATTAAGGGTTACCGGACCAAAACTTTCTCTTGAGTGATACTTCCCCTTCCTTTCAGAGGCATGAACCTGTACCTACATCCAACTTAGTTTATTGTGTAGGTAGTTAAAAATTCACACGAAATCCACTTGCATCATAAAACATTAGAATATTCTCATTGCAATACATATTCTTTCATTATACTTCATCAATATAAACATAATTACTCCTTCAAAGCAATAACATCTTAATACCTATTTTAGTATCTCATTAATTTATCAAAATCATGATTTACATTCATCATCCTATTTACCCATGAAGTTAAAAGTAACTCAATAACAATAAGATAGGTTGTAACATACTTCCCCCTAGAGAATCATCATCCTTGATGATTTAAAATACTTTTAACATATTGATAAAGTCAAATTAGGGTTTTGCTTTCCATTTACAAATCAAAAAGGAAGTAAGTATATTCCAATCTATCCTTCCCTCATAGCATGGCCCCTTGCAATCTTGTCCTTCCTAAACCTTGCACTGAGTGATTTGTGCTTCTTGTATACCTTCCCTTTTAAAGACCTATATTTCATATTCATATTATCTCATATGTACATCATAAGTACAATAATAATTATATCCTACATGACACCTATACCATAGCTACTGGAAATCACTTTCCCTTTGTCTAATACAATTATCCTTAGTGTAATCCTTGAGTAGAAAAGAATGTTGGCATATTGTGCACTACACAGTGGGTCCCATCCTTCCCTTTGGTATTTACAACTTCAGAAAAATTAGAAGTTGAGACCATCCATCACTTACACATCCATCTACCTTAAGCATATTAGTACTACCCTTGACTACTATCTATCTTGAGTATAACATTTCCCTTAGACATCTGTCAATTTTGAGCATAATGACACTGCTTCTTATTTCAAGCTTTGTATCAACTAGGCTTCTTTGATCTTTCAATTTCTTATTCCATTTTGAAAAACTTTTTGATCTAAGGTTAATCCTATTCCCTAGCTTATCCTAGCTTAATAGAGATTCAACCCTTTTTCTCATATCATGAGCCAATTTCAATGATAAGAGTTTTTATTGTAATAAAAAACATCCCACCAATCCTCCAAGATTTGGTTTATTCCTTTTTCATAACTAGCTAACTTAAATTAATAAATTGAGCATTCATTCAATTGAATTCTCATAATATTATCATGGTTTACTCAAAAACTACTATCACTTGTGTGTCCCATTCTAAGATAACCTTCTCAAGAACATTTAGCAACTACTTTTCACAATATGATGTTTAGGACTGATATCCTATAAATCAAATTTCCCAACCAAAATTGATTACCTTGGTGAGTCTATCCAATAACATTATGTCATTTCTATTGACATAGAGAGATCAAACTATTATTGTTATCTACCACTTCCCCTCTAGAATTCCATGGGATTATACAAGCCCTGCCAATGACGACATCTTTTCATCATCCTCTAGCATCAACTTGCTATATTCCTAGTAGCATTATACTTTATCCCCTTCCAAATTATAGTGGTTTCGCATCTAACAATTAATTTTTTCATTCCAATGTTCTGAGTATGACATCAATTTACCTCATTCATTCTTTCATCTCCCAAAATTTTGGGTCCATAGGTTCCTTTTCTAGTTCATAATAGTATATCCCAACTAAGTAAAAACTTCTTTTATCGACTTATACCATATTCAGTTCTCAAACTATAATATTTAAATATTGATGGGGAAACTAAACTCCTTCCTCTCAGGACATCCAGATCTTGGACTTCTTTCATCTTTTGTTCTTTTCCCAAAGTTTCAATCCAATTTTCAATGCAATCTATCCTTTCGGTGAGCATTTATACTAGATTGGGTGACAATTCTCATTTGATCATGCTAACTCGATATTCTCTTCCAAAGATATCAACAATTATTGCATACTTAGTCTACCAAGCATGTACGTTTCTTGATAACTCAAGTTCATGAATATATAATTCTTCCCTTTTTAATTCCATAGGCAATAATTTCACCTTACATGATAAGGCATATTGCCTATCCTTTTCTAAGTCATCAATGATAATAATAATTGATCTTCCAACTCAATTACGTATGGAGATGCATTGTAAATATTTCTTTCTCTTTTTTCATAAGTCTTGACCTTTCCACTACCTTTCACTAGTAGTTCCAATAGCTATATTTTAACCTTTCCTTGACCTAGTTGTGGTTCTTGAGGACAAGACTTCAGTTGATTCATAACTTACAAAGAAATAAAAAGTTCTTGAAAATACATCAATGTACTTCATTGTATGGGGTGCTTTATCTGAGTCTATCTACTCTCCTTCCCCCCTTAGTGTTTCCATGATATTAGATCATCCTAATAGTTGAGCTCATAACAATCATTTGTTCTCTTCAAATTGATTGAATTGATTTAACATTCTTTGTTGTTGGCTCTTCATGGTTGAATGGTTGTTATCCATCTCACTTACCCTTACTAGGTACACCTCATGCATACCTTTTTTTTTTCAATACTAGTTTTATTATCAACTTCTAATCTCTTAGAATCAATAGTTGGATCCCTAGTACCAAGATCTAATGAATAATCAACAACTTTACAAGTAAGAGGTACTCTAGTGTTTCATTCTAATTATTTTCTCCATGTATATGAATGGATTTTTAACCATATTCAATTCCATTGCAACATCCTCAAATTATCACTTAAAGATCTAACTGAAACCTAAGAAAATAGGGGGAGGGGTTGCTCCACCATTTAGGAGATGGAACAACACCAAAGGAGAGGGTATCTCTTTCCCTATTTCACAAAGTTCATTCAAGGAAACATTAGAGATATCAATCTAGGGATGGAATGAGGGAAAGAGATCTGAAATAAGGTGTCATAGGGTGTGATTGAAGACAAAAAATGGTTTCACCACCAATCAAAGGCTTGAAAAGATAAGAAATGTAAATGACATGCAAAACCTAGTGATATTCCCTTAGAAAATGAACACAAAATCAAAATAACAAACTAGAAATAAATAGAGGTGCACTTGGAAAGCCAAAGAGGCTCAGAATAAGGCCTGAAATATTGAAAATATGACTTTTGATGCACAATAGGATTCATACGCCAGTAGGGGTGATTTAGTCCCAGTTTAGGGTTTCAAGTTGAAACTAGAATCTAAAATTGCTAAACTAGGATCTATAGAAAATTTCTGAAATCTGGTATACTAGGACTCATATGCCACAAGTTGTGATTTAGTCCTAGTATCAAGGTTGATCTAAAACTTTTATATCCTCTATAATTCTCCTGTAGCTTCTCTCCTATCAAATATGCAAGTTTGAAACATTGAATTGCAACCTATAGGTGACTTTTTGTGATCTTGCAATGTAGATGACAACTTTGACAGTTTGACAACTTTTCTCCAATCTTTCTCTTCAAAGGATCTTCAACCTAAATTACCTAGATCTACAATCACACATCAAAGAGAGGGAAAAAAAAAAATTGTTAGTGGATATGGGTTTGCCTTGGTCAAACCCCATTTTGTTAATCAAACCTTGAAATGAAATCAAATAGAAAGAAGGAATGATGAATGAACAAATAAGCTATGTTGCAACTCACCAAACCCTTGGAATAAAGGTTTCAATCTTGTATGTAATGGATAGCATGAACATGGATCTTGATTGCTGATTGCATGTTATGGATCTTGTCTTGAAAGCTTGCTTGAATCATATGAACCATCACAAATGTTAGCTCATAAACAAACATGATGCAAGATGACTTTGACATGATGCTTGAATCTTAAATAGTGCTCCAAAATGGTTGATAATCATTCTTGAATGCTCTTGTAAACTCTCTTAATTACATATTTTCTATAATTCTTGATCTCAAAAAGTGTTGGGAAAAGATGAGTGAAATAACCTTATATTTATACTTGTTTATGCCAAATTTCCAAAAATTAAAACACTACAAGCCAACATTAGATCTAGGAGAATAAAATACCACCAAGAATTTTAATTTAAAATAGTCCAAGCTAAGTGGGACTCATACGCTAGTTGTGGCATATGAGTCTCTATAGGCTAAGCTTGGGACACATTTTTCAAGAAATGTTATGTTCTATGCCAAATTCAAGTTTAGGCCTCGAAACTTAGGTGGGACCCATATTCCCAAGGTGGTGTATAAGTCTTGGATCACTAAATCTAGGCCATACAAACTAAAATCATTGAATTATGATTGGTCATCTTATATGTGTTGAGATTATCCTTAGAAAGATGCATTAATTAAGGCTTGTGGATGCAAAATAGGACTAAATAAGGCATAAAGAAGCCCAATTTTAGTAGGAAGGTCCCAAACAAGCGTAATAATGTAGAGGAATACATTTTTCTACACTAAATTTATCCCCCACTTTAATGAGAGGATGAACTTGCTTCAAACTCACACTAAAGTAGACAAACTTGCATCAAGAGGGGTCCAAGTGTACCAATACTAGTAAGATAGGATGACAATGATCAAGAGGGTTGTGCAAGCCCCCAAGATCAAGATCCTATGGAAAACTAACATAGGCACAAAAGAAAACACACGAAAATAAGAAGAAGAAAAAAAGGCATAAACATACACTACCAAAGACACAAGGAGAAAGAAAAACAAAAACAAAAAGGGATGGATCAAGCTTCAACCATTTGTCTCACATGTTGTGGATCAAATCTAAGCTATTTTTTCAGAACGTTTACAAGTGGAACATGATATCCACCATGCAAACCAAACACACACTCACAAGGACTAGTGTAACCTTGGGACATCCACTAGGTGAGCCCTCAACAAGACACATACACACATGGCCGGTATGTGCTCACATAGACAAGCAAGTGGCTATGGGAAATTCATGCCTAAGTTTGGCTCCCATATGTACAACCATACCAAAGCTATACCTCCTGATAATTTTGAAAAGGTGCCACACAACATGAATAGCAAGATTCATGAGGCAAAAAAATATTTGTATGCTTGACACCCATGAACAAACAAGATGACCCCACATGCAAGCAAAATGTGTTATGTAAGGTGGCCATAAAATAGATATTGTAAATGAAAATTAGTGTAAAGTACATTCAGAGAAGTTTTGCTTAGTTCATGTAAGGTCTTAACTTAGGTAACATTGTGCCTAATATCTCCAAGAGAGGACCAATTGAAGAATAGAAGATTCACAACATAGGGGATTCAATGTGTCACATCAAGCCACTAAGAGGAATATAATATGCTAATAAAGATCATGCTCTTGAAGGAAATCACACCCAATGTCACCACAAAGAGAAAGACATGTCACATGAAGTAAGAAGACTACATAATGAAACATGAATTGAAAAACAATCATGCCAATGTATTCCCCACTTTAAAGAAATTGCTAAACACCATGCTATGAGAAATTACTTTAATGAGGAAAATGATAAATGCTAACAATAAAGAGGACATGAGAACTTATTTGGGAAGCCCTATTCCAAGTCATGTGTTTCCAAATGAAGCTACATCATGAAAAGGGGTTGCACCCAAAATTAAATCCTAAAATCACATAAGGGATCCATGGGTTTGAGGTCAGTATGTCTTTCCTATAATGTTGTTATAGAGCTCGGAAATGTCATCATTCCCCAAATACTCATTGAACATGAAGAATGAAAAAAATATATTGAAAACAAAGAAAATATTCTAGTTCAACATGGAAGAGACCAAAATGTCTCGACACCTTGCGTCATCCCCAAAAGGAAAACACAAGACAAAGAAAAGATAAAATGTTTATGACATAGAGAAGAATGTAGATACAAATAGAGGAATGTCACAAAGGGAGAAGTACATCAAACATAACGGTGTGGGGGAATCACATTACGTACATGCAATCACATAAAGAAAAAAATGAAAGACTAGTAAGGCACATGAAATTCAACCTATAGCAAGTCATATGCATCCCAATCTATTCATCGTTATATAGAAGGTAGAAAACTAGCCAAAGGGACAATAGCAAGTGCTGAACTAGGGTCATCACCAAGTTCAACACTCTTCTTAGGAGAATTATCATATAAGCTCATATAAGAGGAAAACAATATATTCAATTCATTATACACATCTTCATAAATTTTAGCAATCTCATCATTGTTATCCAAGTCAATCACGATGGGAGGTCAAATGATAATGTCCAAAGAAGGATTTAGCTCTTGTTGCAATTGAAATATAGGATCTTTTTGTTGCAACGAAGAGGAAGATTCATCATGTGTTGCTTCAGTCAAGTTTGGATTTTGTTTTTCTTTGTTGTTTCTTCATTTAACCTTTGATCAAGGGCATGATGTCTATGCCTATGCTCTCTAGAATTTTTATTTCTTTTAGTACAATTTTCAATTTGTGTTTGTGTAGGAGTGGGTCTATCAACCATGGGTTTTTTCAATTCCCTAAGGGGAGGAACGAAAGGAACCATGGGAAACTATTCAACCACTTTCTATTTAGCTTGTAAACTTTTTTTTATCTTAGGAGGCATGATGGAATTGCTTTGGTTATCTCTTGGCCACTTGTAGGAGATAGGAAAGGATTCCATCTTAGTTTGGTCTTGGTTATTTGGAATGTCTTTAGGTTCAATCATAGTTTTTTCAAGGATAGGAGGATCGGTCATAGGTTGAGGAATGTTTCTAAGGGATAGTTTTTCTATGCATTTCACCTTAAACTTTTGATATGATTTGAAAAGAACTCCTCACAAGGTTTAATAGGTTCCATAAGCTCAGGCCAAAAGAAATCCAATGAGAAATTCCCTCGGGAAGACACGGGATTAAAGCCACTATGGTGCACAGTGAATATTGCATTATCAAAGGGAAACTTTAAGCATTTATGCATGACTGACAGGATGGCTTCCATGGAGCATAGCCATGGATAACTAAGCTTCACATGGAATTGGTCTAACATCGAGATGACGGATAACAAGACATCTAATTGATTCATTCCAACTTTTAGAGGAAGGGTGATTGATCCCATCGTAGGGAAAGCAAAACCATTATACATTTTTGTCCATGCTTTCATTTTATCATATGTTTTTTCATAGAGTTCACACACAAGTAATAATTCTTTAGCGATCACATTCTCTCCATAGACAAGATCAATTAATATCCCATTAGTGAGATTGTCATTGATTCGATCGGCTATGTAAAGAGGATCATCAGGTGCATTTCTAATTATATCTATGGATGAGAAAGAAATATCAAGAGGATTTTTAGTTTTCCCCTTATGAGGTAGAATTTCAATCAATCCAACCATATCATCCATAGAATTTTGTTCAACAGTATCCATAGGACCTTGTTCAATAATATCCATGTTTTCATCATTCGTGTCAACATTCATCACATAATTTTTCTTAGTTTCACTAGATTTGACAAATCAAATATCGTGCTTCAGCATAGGGTTGGTAAATATTTGCAAGTTTTCATTAGGAGGGAAAACTGACTTATTTCCTTGATCATTAACACCTCCAATTTGAATTCAACCAAAATCAATGAGGTCTTGCACAAGATGTTTAAGATGCTTACAATGTTTTGTATCATGTCCATTTTATTAGTGAAAATGGCAATAAGAATTCAATCTAAATTTTAGAGGTAAAGGCTTATTAGGGTCAGGAGTTTTAACATGAGGCAAGGTGATCATTTTTTGTTCTAGAAGTTGTAACATTGTGCTATGTAGGGTATCAGATAGGGAGTAAATTTCCTAGCCAAATCCCCAAATGTAAAAGGAGTTGTCTTCTTTATAGCAACCACTTGGGTATGTACATGTCAAGTTGGTTGAGGGGGATTTAGTTGAAGGAAGCCTTTATTTTTTTTTCTAAAAGGTTGGTAGTTGTTTTGATTTGTAGATTCATACTTTTCAAGTCAGCTAGAGGTGGGTTTTGTGCCACAACTACTAACTAAATTTTGATAATCACGAAGGGCAGTACACAAGTGTATAAAGGAGGGAAACTTCATCATGCCAAGCTTATCCTATAGTTTAGTTTGCAAGTTCTCAATGAACATCCATTGAAGGTGAAGATCGAGAATCTTTATGTTGATTTGGGAATAAAGTGATTGGTAATGTGAAATAAAGTTGGTAACCTTTTTATCATCTTTTTGCTTACATCTCATTAGATAGGCTAAAGTCATCTTAGGAGTTATGAGCACTTGGAAATGGTTTATAAAGGCTTCAAAAAGTTCATTGAATGAGAAAATTGAGTTGTTCGATAGCAAGGAAAACCATTCTAAAGTGGTATCTTTTGAGGACCTAGGGAAAAGCTTAGCCAAGAGCTTATCCTTAAGGGAAAAATCACTACATAAGGCAGTATAAGAAAAAACATGGTTAGAAAGATCCTGACTTTCCCCCCATATTTCTCAAATTTAGGAATATCTATACCTTGTGGTATCGATGTTCTTGGTATCTCCAAGGATAAGGGATAGCTTTAGACATATTATGAAGGTGGGCCATTTTGATTTTGGTTCATGGTGGAAATTTTCTTTTGAAGGGATGAAACATTTTGCAATTTTTGATTTATGATGGTGTCATTGTTTGCATTTTGAGATGGAGGTGAATAAGGTAGAGGTGTATATGTGTTCGAGGGACAAGTGAATGGAATGCTTATGGGAGGTAAAGTGGTAGGAGATATGACATGTGATGCCACAAAGGTACTAGGATTGCTAGTGGAAATACCCAAGGTAGGAAGGATATTACTAGTAGGTTGCATCATTGTTGTAACTTGAGGGTTGGTATAGGTAGGAATAGAGGCAATGGTTGTAGGAGGAGGAATTTGGGTTCCTCCTTGATTTTGGACATTGTTCGAAGGTAAAGCACAGCTAGTTGTTGAGGTGAGATGTTTTCCAAAAATATGAGCTAGGTTACACACAAGTTCTACTCTTTCTTCACTTTCAATCAAATGATGTATGTTATCTATGGTACGAATAGCAGTGTTGGAAATGTTTTCAGTACTCACTTGATGTTGTAGGTTTGTTAACTCTTCATGGATTTGCATTATGTTTTCTTCCAGAATACTAGCAACCATTGTTTCAACACATGTCATATTACTTGAAGGAAAATATTTTTCAAGGGTATTGTCCATACCAAGTGAACTAGTTTCAAAACTAGGAGTGAAAGAGCTAGATAACCCAAGATCCATGATGATTGTGCTATCGCAGGATGACATGAGTCTCAAACTACGTCTCACTATAGTATTAGCAATAGGACACCAAATTGTAAATATCATGCAAGGGACAATCAAGGAATGTAATATAAATGCAATGAACATAAGATATATGGTATTATTTAACTCTAATTCAAATGAAATTAAGCTAGATGCAATGAAATGAATGAAACATGAACTCATTAAACTAAAATAGAAATGTAATAACAGCAAACTAAAACAAAAAAATAGAGGTTTTAATGTTGTAAAATGTAAATTTAGATCTAACACGGGACTAAATCGCCCAAAGGGGAATATGAGTCCCAGTTAGGTTTTTTCAAGGATTCAAATACTGATAAATAGTCAACATAGAATTACCAGAAATCAGGAAAAACAACCTATACTAGGACTAAATCACCCAAAGGGGCGTATGAGTCCCAGATTAGGGTTTTTGCACTAGTTTCAGCAAATTCTAAGTGAACATTAGGTTTTTTGGTTTGAATGATTTCTAGACTAAGTGCAATTACAGATTTCAAATGAAATCCAATGATACAAGAGGAAAAAATGCAACCTATATGCACTTTCACTAATGCAAGGTTTAGAAATCCTAGATGTGAATTAACTAATGTAAGACCTAATATAAAGTTAATGTAAGCTAGATCTAGGACTATAATGCACTCCAAATCATACATAAGGTGTTCTAAAGGCTAGGTTCACCAAAATGAAACCTAAGAAAATAGAGGGGATTTCTCCACCATTTAGGAGATGGAACAAACACCAATAGAGAGGGTATCTCTTTCCCTATTTCACAAAGCTCATTCAAGGAAACCTTAGAGATCTCAATCTAGGGATGGAATGAGGGAAAGAGATCTGCAATAAGGTTTCCTAGAGTGTGATTAAAGAAAATAAAGGGGTTCACCACCAAGAAAAGGTTTGGAAAGACAAGAAATATAAATGACATGCAAAACCTAATGATATTCCCTTAGAAATTGAACATAAAATCAAACTAACAAACTAGAAATAAACAGAGGTGTTGCTAGAAAGCTAAAGAGGCTTGGAAAAAGGTTTAAAAGCTTGAAAATATGATTGTTGAAGCATAGTAGGACTCATACACTAGTAGGGGAAATTTATTCCTAGTTTAAGGTTTTGGGTTGAAACCATAATCTAGAACTGCTAAACTAGGATCTATAGAAAAATTATAAAATATGCTATACTGGGACTCATATGCCACAAGTGGCAATTTAGTCCCAATATCAGGGTTGATCTAAAATTTTGATGTCCTCTAGAAGTCTCTTGTAGCTTCTCTCCTATCAAATATCTAATTCTAAAACACTGAATTGCAACATATAGGTAAGCTTCCATGATCTTGCAATATAGATGACAACTTTAACAATTTGACAACTTTTCTCCAATCTTGCTCTTCAAGGGATATTCAACCTAAATTACCTATACCTGCAATCACACATCATGTTTTCATATGGCTTCTATTTTTGTCATTGATGGCAACCTAAGTCATTATTCTGGTCCACAGATCAAAAAAATTTCATACCGGCAGGCAGAGTGAAGAACAGAGTGTTACCAAAAGTGAGAATGAAGAACAGGGTATCTAGTTAGTATGTTGATTTGTATGCTTCACCGGATTATCATTTTGAGTTGTGGATCTTGGGGAAGGTTTTCAAGCATCCATATTATCTTATTGATAAGTCTTGTGATGTCACATTAATCAGTGTATGAGTTAGAAGATCCGGTAGAATGATTTTTCTGTTTATTTGTTCATGAAGGCCAACTTGATGTATGTAGCATGTCATGGATGTATAAGGAGTAATTGCTTAAATTTTTCTATGTTTGAGCATTTTTTTTGGGGCCATAACATAGCATTAGCCAACTTTGATGGGTACGCATCAAATATCAAATGTGGATTGAGCCAACAGTTAGAAAATATTTTTATTATGTTGAACCCAACATGAAGCAATTAAATCCTTGATAGCGGATATATATGTGAGTTCGCCCATGGATAATTCATTTTAGATGAAGATGTGTGTGTGTTTGATATGTGTGAAAATATCCAAAGATCACTTGAGTGAATTTTAATTGTGCAGAAGAGGATTTTTGTGAAGCGAATAAAAGTAGAGTAGAGCAAAGTGCAAAATCGGACAAATGGTCCAGAATTTGATTAATGAGCCTAACTAGAACTGTAATCAGGAATTTGTAGATGCTATATTCTAAGTTCAACTTTTTGTTGTAATCCAAATCTCTTGTAAGGCAGTGAGCCTTCCTTCTTTCAAGCAGTGAGCTCTAGGCAGTGTACCTAAATTCATTTGCATTCCCTTTTTCTTCATACTTTTAATAGAGTATAAATTGTGGATTAACCTCCACCATCATTTTTCCCCTAACAGAGTTTCCACGTAAAAGTCTTGGTGTTATGGTGTTTTGATTGTTTCCTTCATATTCTTACATCTTTACATTTGTTTAAATGTTGTAAATTTTTTAAGATTTGGAATGAAATTTAAATATTTTTGAACATTGATTCACCCCTTCTCTCAGTGTTCCTTGCATCCAACAATTGGTATCAGAGCATAGTTCCTCTGTGGAAGTTTAATAGCTTGAGGTGGATCTTGGAATATAAGGGACTCTAGTGGTCTTCAACAATAGCTTTTGGTGTCACTTGATGATCTTGATCAGTCTAAAGCAGAAGTCTTGGAATTAAAAGAAAATCTTGAGGATGTTGAAAAATTCATTCAATCATTGAAGGATAAAATCAATGATTCAAGAGAAAAGAGGAAGGAACTATGTGATTAGCTAAAGCATAAATAAAGAAAATACTTGGAAGATGTTCACCTAAATTAGACCCTAAAAGAAATAACTGAAGAAGTTGAAAGCTTGCTAGAAACAATGCTACTCTAAAGCTTGAGATGGAATCTATAGCGATGAAGCTAAGGAGATTGAAGAAAGAAAGAAGAGTGATGAGAATCTAGCCTAGTCCTTAAAGAAAGATCTGAAGAATGTAGCAAAGTTAATAGTGGATTCATTTAGCTGCAGATTGAACTGTAACAATCCAGAAACAATGAACAAGAGCTTGAAAGACAGATAGTTATTCTCATAGATGAACTCACTACTGCAAATGAATACAAGGAGAAGTTTAGGATCAATTCTGCTAAGCCTGATGAGTTGACTAGAGGAAAGAAGGATGCAAATGACAGGTGAGGTCTTGGATATGATAAGGGAGAAAGCTTTGGATCTGAACATAAGGATTCTAGACAAAGAAATCAAATGAAAAAAGGCAGAAGGTATGCGGTAAGACAACCCAGTGCTCAAAAGTTTAATGGTCACTACTTTTCCTGTAATAAATTTGGTCATATGGCTTCTCAATGTAGAAGTGAAATAAATTTGAGTAGTCCATCATTTTCCAGTTAGTGATTTAATTTTGATAAGTTTGGTCACAAGTCAAATGAATGCAGAAATATGATGAGAAAATTTCATAGAGATGTCAGATGTTATGCATCCAATAGAGTTGGGAATATTTCTAATCAATGTAGATCAAGTGGAAATCAATGGAATGAATGTTCTATACAAAGAAATCTTGTGTGTTACAATTGCAACAGATTTGGTCACATTGCAATATTCTACAAGAATAGAAACATGGATAGAAGAGATCCAATATATAAAGGCAAAATTTCACAGAAAGATGATAAAGGAAAAGGGAAAGTTACTGTGGAAGAAATAAGAGATTAGATGAAGAAAACATGGGTAAGGAAGAGTGAGTCTAATAAAGGAAATAAGCCCACACCAGAATCTGCTTCTAGTAATTCCTCTAGAAATTGATCTTAGGCAATTGGCCTAGGGGGAGTTTTTCAAGAAAATCTTTTGACCCCCTGTCAGTAGTTGGCATCGAAATGTAGGAAATTGTCATTAGTTGTGTTAGTGGTTTACAAATGTGTTAGTGATCGCTTGTGCAGAAATTTGAGAAGTTCTGCAGATGAATCATTCTTTTGCTATATGAGAAAACTGAGTATGTGGAACACCTAGGGAAAAACATTTAATGTGGTAAAAAGGTTAGGTGTGCGAGTTATAAAAGGGTATTTGGAACCCTCATTTTTCATCGTGCATTGAAGAAGAATAGGAGAGCCTTTTTAGCAGAATTTTGAATGAGTCAAGTCAATTCGACAATGAATTCATCAGGTATTTCAGTTGCTTGTAGAATTCTCACTCAATTTGGTGCTCGGTAGAAACTTGTTCTATAGAAAAAGGAAAATGATGCAAATAAAAGGAATGGTGAAATTATATGAATATAGCAGTGAGAATATTAGGGAGGTGAGAAATATGTTGTTGACTGATGAATTGAAATGGCTTGAAGGTGTGAAACATAAAATTTTGGACATTTGGAGTAAATTTCCATATTTTGATAACATGAAAGTCATTAGGTTTAACCTGAATAGATTGAATGATGACATTTTAAATCTAGATAAACCCTATCTCATTTCAAAAAAGGTGATCATAAATATAACTGGATTATGCATTGTTGGGGATATTCTAAAAAAGAGGTCGATTTGAAACAAAGAAGTTGAAACCCTAACTGGAGCAACTGGAGATAAAAGGGATTTGATAATTGTGATGATCAAAGATTCGATAACAAGGTACATTGCACATGGAATCTCGTACAAAATATTTTTCAAAAACAAGGAAGGCACAAACTCAGTAGGTGCAGTTTACATCTCTCATAAAATGATAATGGATGAGGAAGATTTTAATCTGTGTGGATTCCTAAGAGATCAATTGATGGAAAATGTGCCACTAACAAAGGAGGTAGATTACCCCTTCAAGTTTGGTACCTTGGTCATATGTCTTGTGATGTATTTTTTAAATTGCTTGCCACAGATCAGTAATGTTGTATGGAAAGAGAATGAACTAGTTTGAAAAAAAAAATTGAACATTCTAATACTTTGGAAAATTGTGAGCAAGATTATGAAAATTTCTTCAAAGAGTTGCTAGGGAAGTTTGGAGCAATTAGCATTTCCATTCTGATAAGAGCACTTGAAGTTGGATCTTCTTCCCGTGAGATGGAGAGGAAGAGGAAAAGAGCACAAGAGATTGCTTATTACACTCCTTCGGCATAGAAGACTCCAAAAATTCAAGGAAAAGGTAAAGAAAAAGTGATTGTGGACATACCATATGAGGAATCTGATGAGTACAATCCAAGGGGAGAACCAGAACTAGTTGAACTAGATGTAGTAATGGCAGAAGGAAGTGAAGAAGAAGTTGTTTTATCCAAAGTAAAGATATTGCAGCTTGTTTAGGAGAAATATGGGATGCATAAAATTGTTGTCATATGGTCTGAGAGACCCTCATATGAGCGGGACCTAATCGAGGCCACACTAAGTACTTATCTTGTGCATAATAACATTGATTTGGAGATTTTGCAGAATGTGTTTCCTAAAGATATGAGTGAATGCATTAAGGAAGCCATGGTCTCTAAGTCCCAAGACAGGAAAGAGGGAGAGATAATTTTACATCTGAAGGAAGAGTTCAAGCTATCTCTTACCAAACTAAAATTGAAAATGAACATGTTGAGGAAATGCATAAATACAAAAAATAACATCTAAAACTATTGTCTTCATTGACCTCATGTAGTTGTGAGATACAAAGACAAGCTGGAGCAAATTGAAACTGAGTTGAAAAAAAGGGCAAGATTATAACATGTTTCAAGATCAGGATGGTGCAGTCAAGAAAAGGATTCAAGAATTGCAGTCTGAGCATGCAAAAGTTCATTTCACTAGAAACAACCTTGTGGACACCTTTTGGAAAGTGAAGGATTTAACCGAATGCAATTTGGAGCAGTTAATTGAAGTTCTAAGGAAATGAGAGAAATTAGAAGAGGTGATTGAAATTCTAGAATCTCTCATGAAAATTATCAACTAGACATTAGAGAACAACAACTTGATCATAATCATTGGCATTTCAGTAAAATCTTGGAGGAAATTTCTTCCAGAAATGAAAGATAAGTACAAGATAATTTTTTGACTTGAGTAGTAGCTGTATTTCTTCAATTTTTGATGCAATTTTTGAAAGAGGAGAGAGTGTAGTGAAAAATATGCTTGTGATTGATGTCGAAGGGGGAGAGAGAGGAATGAAAAATTCCTTATCACTCTAAGGGGGAGTTTTTTTTTGAAATTTTGAAATTTGGCAATGTAATCATAATGGTTCTGACACTTAGTCAATTTTCTCTAAGTGTTGCCATCAATTCCAAAGGGGGAGATTGTTCGCATATGGCTTCTAGTTTTTCATTGATGGAAACCTAAGTCATTATTCTAGTCTTTGGATCAAAATTTGTTCATACCGGCAACCAGAGTGAAGAATAGAGTATTACCAAAAGTGAGAATGAAGAACAAGGTATTCAGTTAGTATGTTGATATGTATGCTTCACTGGATTATCATTTTGAGTTGTGGATCTTGGGGAAGGTTTTCAAGGATCCATATTATCTTATTGATAAGTCTTGTGATGTCGCATTAATTGGTGTATGAGTTAGAAGATCTAGTAAAATGATTTTTTTGTTTATTTGTTCATGAAGGCTAACTTGATGTATGTAGCATGTCGCAGATGTCTAAGAAGTAATTTTTTAAAATTTTTTGTCTTCGAGAATTTTTTTTTGGGGCCACAACATAGCATTAGCCAACTTTTATGGGTAAGCATCAAATATCAAATGTGGATTGAGCCGATAGTTAGAAAATATTTTTATTTTGCTGAAGCCAACATGAAGCAACTAAATCTTTGATAGCAGATATATATGTGAGTTTGGGTAATTCATTTTAGATGAAGATGTGTGTACGGATATCAAAAGATCAGCTGAGAAAATTTTACTTGTGCAGAAGAGGATTGTTCTAAAGTGAATTAAGGAAGAGTAGAGCGAAGTGCAGAATCAAACAGATGGTTTAGAATCTGATCAATTAGCCTAACTGGAACTATAATTAGGCATTTGTAGATGATATCTTCTCAGTTCAACTTTTTTTGTAATCCAAATATTTTGGAAGGTAGTGAGCCTTCCTTCTTTTGAGCAGTGAGCTCTAGGCAGTGTGCCCTAATGCATGTGCATTCCCTTTTTCTTCATACTTTTAATAGAGTATAATTAATGGATTAATCTCCACCATAGTTTTTCCCCTAACAAGGTTTCCACTTAAAAATCTTGGTGTTATGGTGTTTTGATTGTTTCCTTCATGTGCTTGCATCTTTACATTTTTTGAAATGTTGTAAATGGTTTAAGATCTAGAATGAAATTTAAATACTGTTGAACACTAATTCACCCCCCCGTCTCAGTGTTCCATGAGTCCAACACATCAAAGAGAGGGAAAAATGTTGTTTTGTTAGTGGATAGGGGTTTTCCTTGGTCAAACCTTATTTTGGTAATCAAAACTTGAAATGAAATCAAATAGAAATAATAAATGATGAGTGAACAAATAAGCTATGTTACAACTCACCAAACCCTTGAAATAAAGGTTGCAATCTTGTATGTAATGGCTAGCATGAATGTGGATCTTGACTCTTGATTTTATGTTATGGATCTTGTCTTGAATGCTTGCTTGAATCATAAGAACCTACATCTCAAATGTTAGCTCAAAAATAAACATGATGCATGATGACTTTGACATGATGCTTCAATCTTGAATAATTCTCCAAAATGCTTGATAATCACTCTTGAATGCTTGCTTGAATCATAAGAACCTACATCTCAAATGTTAGCTCAAAAATAAACATGATGCATGATGAATTTGGCATGATGCTTCAATCTTGAATAATGCTCCAAAATTCTTGATAATCACTCTTGAATGCTTGCTTGAATCATAAGAACCTACATCTCAAATGTTAGCTCAAAAATAAACATGATGCCTGATGACTTTGATATGATGCTTCAATCTTGAATAATGCTCCAAAATTCTTTATAATCACTCTTGAATGCTCTTTTAAACTCTCTTGATCACAAATTTTCTATTATGCTTGATCTCAAAAAGTGTTAGGATAAAATGAGTGAAATAACCTTGTATTTTTTCTTGTTTATGCCAAATTTCTTGAAATTACAACACTGCAAGCTGACATCAGATCTAGCAAAATAAAATCCCATGAATAATTTGAATTTAAAATATGTCCAAGCTAAGCAGGACTCATACACCAGTTGTGGCATATGAGTCCTAGTAGGCTAAGCTTGGGGCACATTTTTCAAGAAATGTTATGTTCTATGCCAAATTCAGGTTTTGGCCTAAAAACTTAGGTGGGACTCATACATCCAAGGTGGCATATGAGTCCCATATCACTAAATTTGTTCCATACAAACCAAAATCATTGAATTATGATTGGTCATCTGATATGTGTTGGGATTATCCTCGAAAAGATGCATTAATTAATGCTTGTGGATGCAAAATAAGACCAAATAATGCATAAAGAAACCCAATTTTAACAGGGAGGTCCCAAACAAGTGTGAAAATATAGAGGGATACATTTTTCTACACTAAACTAACATAAATTTATTATTTTTTGTCAAATTGTTAAGTTCAATCTGTACTTCAACCAAACTATGCTCTTAACCAAGCCTTTGGGTAAGTGCAAGAAGATGAGTCCATTTAAACGTGGAAGTTTTTCCAGGCAAAAAATTAATTGCTTGCGAAAAATGTATCCCGCTTAGCTTCGAGATCCCGAGCTTAAATTTAAAAACAGGATCCCGCTCTTCAAACGGATCTCGCTTTGAAATTTTTCTTGGAAAATATTCAAACGAGATCCCGCTTGAAAATTTTCCAAACGAAACTTCCAAAATGGAAAGTTTTCAAAACGATCCTGCTTTGAAAAAATTTTCAAAACGGAAATTTCCAATGGAAAGTTTTCAAAACAGGATCCCATTTGGAAAACTTATATTTGAAAATTTTTTATTTTTTCGAAAAGTTTTCAAAACGATCCCATTTTGAAAACTTTTTGAAAATGGAAATTTTTCGTTTTTGGACCATTTTGAAAAATGGGATCCGCTTAGAACCATAAAAAATGGTTTTTTTATGAAACGGATCCCGCTTTTTAAATTATGAATTTTTGGGCAGGTTTTTGGCTTCTTTTTTGGTTTGGGAAATGGCTTGGGGACCCGAACCTAAGCTTTGGACCTGGTTTGACCTACAACTTGAAGGTCCTGTTAATGTCACAGGAAAATAATGACTTTAGACATATGTTTGAAGACCTATTTTGCATAATTTTTTTACGAAATTAAAACCCATTATAGATGAGATAGTGCGATTCCAAATATGTAATTTTTTAATAATTTGAATATTTTTCTATTTTTCATTAATTTCTAATGAAACTAGTCCATAAACTTGAATTATCAATTTTTCAAGATTTTAATAAATTTGATCAACATAACATTTTGACGAATCTGATTGCACGAGAACAAACTTCACAATTCTTTTCAATTTAAAAAAAAAATCAAAAAATGATAAGTTTAGGTCATCCTATGTGTGTTGTACACAACGATTTTTCAAAACGACAAATATGCCTAATAAAAATTTAATTAAAAAAAATCAATAAAAAATTACAAAAAATATCGAAAACAAGCTTCAGTGAGTCACAAATCTTTTCCCAAAAGGATTTTGAAAAATATGATAATTTAGGTCAAAATATGGATGTCGTACACGTTCATGGTATGGTATAAAAAAGTGACTTTTAAACAATGGTTTTAAGAAACGCCTATTGAAACTCAATTTTTACAATCTAGGTATTGAAATAAATTACATGTTTGGGAACTAGACTCTGAGTACTACATTTTATGATTAGTGACTTTTTTGAAGATTCTGTCTCTAAGTGTTTCAAATTTTAAGGTCAATGTGTCAAATTCTGAAAATCAGGGAAAACACTTCCACTTTTTGGCCTCAACTTCTTGCACACCCCCCTTTATTAGATTTAATCTGATTCACCTTTTAGTTCCCGAATAATAATCCTCTTTCCAAGTGATTTTTTCCCAATTCTTGGTAACTTTATTTTCTCATAAATTTAGGCATTCTAGGGTTGTTTGTCTTCTTTCCCCCCCTTTCAATTGGGATCTCCAAATTGACCTTTCCTTTTCCCATTGGTGGAATCATGTTGGCTTTTATTCTTCATAGGTTGCTTCTTTTCTACTGACCATAATGTTCCCTAACCTTCATTCAAAGGTATCAACTTTCTCTCTTAACTCCAATTATCATTGCAAGATTTTAACCTTGTATCAAATCAGGTTTTCCAAGGGTTTATCCAACCTCTTGTTACCTCTCTAGTTGTTTTTAATTCTCAAAACATTGACTTCCTACTTTGACAAAAGTTTCCAATTTATGAACTATCAATTAGTTCCCTTCTAATTAAGCATACTCATAGATTCCTAATATCCCTACTCAATCTAAATTCCTTTACTCTTTGCAACTGCTAGTTTCTATCAATAAATGGGGCTATTTCAATTCTTCCTATCCCTTAGATTCATTTAAAAAATTTCATAGGTTGAAGGTACCCATTAGTAAACCTCCATAAGCTTCCTTCTGAACTTGGTTGCATAATCTTTTGCAATTCAAGGTGTATCATATTGATTTGTTAATTTGGGAGTTTTCAACTCCAGGGATGACTCTTTCCTAATCACTGGTTTTAAAAAAAAAATAGGAATCTCAACTTCTCTTTTTGTTTCCACTTTGTTTTTTCCTCTTGCCATCTTGGCCTATAAACTTTTCAACCATTATCTTTTGATAAGGTTTACATTTCACTTGTGTAATGAGCTCATACATTCTAGAGTTGCACCTGGTAGCTCTGATACAATGTGTAGCATGCCCATTGTTCTACTCCAAATAATTTTCAATGTTTTAACCACAAGTGAAATAATTCACGATGTCATCACATAGCAATAAAAAATTTCTCTTTAAAACTAAGATATCATGTACATTTGAAATAAACACTATTCCAAAGTTCCATTGCATTACTTTGTGATATAGCAATAATTCATCTTTCTCATTTCATTCAACGAAATTTTATAATCTTTCCAAAGAAATGATTTCATAAACCAAATACAAATACATTTTTCATCTCTTACATAAATAGATACAAGTTACATACCTAGCTCATCTAAGCTCCATTGGCACTAGAAATATAAATGATCCAAGAAATCCCCTTTCAAATCTTGGCTTTCTGACTGAGAGGAGAAGCATCACTCAAGCGCTTTTTCGTCATCCTTGGACTAACTGTGGTCCCCCACACATCTACCACATATGGTAAGATGGTTGTACCCTTTGACAAATATTTTGGTCTATAAACCTCAAAATATTAGCCATTTCTAAGTTGGTGTTGTGTCTTGTACAACTAGAACTTTACCATACAACTCATCTATGTTCTATGTGTATGACAATCCCGAACTAGTCATGTGCTTAATTAACACAATGAACTAAAAGTGTAACCAGTGGTGAATTACACCACTTTTTCCAAAGTATTCATCACCCCTATTTTGGAATGCACGTCACACACTTATCCACCATTCTAGGTTGATTTTTTAAGACCATTCATATTTTATACATAGCCTATTCCCTCCATTGGGTAATCTTTAACCCTAAAAACAACCTATATACACTAAGTTCACTATTAGTCATCTAATAAGTAAAATATGTGTTTATGTAAACTATGGATTCAAATCTAGCTTTAGCTATATAGAATCCACTTTATTGAAGTAATTAATACTATATATAAGTTATTCCCTTCATTGGGTTATCCTAACCCCATCGAACATATTTGTAACAACTAACTTCATAATCTAAAGCATAGCAATCAAAAGCTTCATTTTATCATAAAATAAATACTCATCATTAAATGACTCCAATCAGGAATATATCTCATCAATAAAAGATTCAAAAGTATATCCTCATCAATAAATGACCTAGTTCAAAGGTATGACCTCAACAATAAATGGCCTCAATCAAAAGAATAATCATATCAAGAAATAACTCATTCAAAAGTGTAGTCTCAATAATAAAGAACTCTTATTCAAGAGTACAATCTCATCAATAAAAAAGGATATTCAAGAAGTAGATCACATCAATAAAATGACTTCATGTCAGTAATTATAAAACAAAAAACTTGGTAGGATAATCCCACCTATGGCTCCAATCAAATAGTATTCACAAATTCAAGTGATCAACTTAATCACATAGGTTAACCTCATCCTTAGTTTACCCTAATCCCAGGACAATAATACCAATCAAAGATCAGTCCAATCATGTAGATTATTCTCATCCAATTTCCTTAAAAGAAATATCAAATAATCAACCCAACCATATAAGTTATTCCCAACCTAGGATAAAATAATCAAGTAAAGAAATGATCAAGTAATCATTCTAGAATAGACTATCAACATGGTTCACATGATGTCACATCCTATCAATGATGACACATATTTTATACCATTACTATTGTTGTGTTGCTAGCCTTATTGTTCCAAAGGTTTTCCTAGAATTATAAGCTAACAAAGACAAGTCATCTAAAGACATTGTTGTGTTATGCGTTTCACATTTTACTCTTCATACATATAGTATAGACTAACTACGTAAAGTCTAAATAGATACACATCATATAAAATACCATATAGGTTATATAATAGCATCAACCTAATAGATAGGTTCTATAAAAGAAAGTAGTACCCAGGAACATTCAAGCATCACAAAAACATTCCAAAATCAAACAAAGCATAAGGGAGTAAAATATAGCATGCCTATAAGTATAAGCTCACTAGCCTCCTCAATCAGCTTGCAACTTGGCATAAATCACTCCCACTCTTCCCAAATACCCTCACAAATTCTCTCCATAAATATCTTGTAAAACCACTCTCCGATTCTCTCACAAACTTAGATGAAAAATAGAGCAACTCTCAAAAAATAATAGAAGAATGCAGATATGTGTCCCTTTGAGGTAAAGAATGCCTCTATATATACACATAAAAATCAGCTTCTAAAGGCTAGAAACATGGTAGATGAATTGACACTTCCTAGCTTGCATGATTCGACTCAGTTTGGTAAACAAAATGTGTTAGGATTCAAACTTAATACTCGAAACAATAGAACATTAGGTCACTTCATTCAAAGATAGCAAGAATGCATTTCACTTATGCAAGGTAAATGATCAAATAGGTCAACTCAATTCATGCTAGCTTCTACTTGGCTTATTCTCCCATTTACTTTGGTTTCCATTGCTATACAAAGCTTACAAAATAGACTTCTAATGCAATGCAAATATTCATAATTTGGTGCCACATAAACCTCTTACATGCTTTTGGTGTTTGCAGATTTATGACTGAGTCAAAGCTTTTAAATGCATTACAAATAGCTTTCAATACTATTGACCAATTCTTATATCTTTTCCTCATGCCTTCCACTATATTGTGTTCCATTTCCAAGCATGGTAAATCATTATAAATGTAAATAGTGTTGCCTTAATGCACACTTCATTGTTGTGTCATTCACTATATGAAATGCACACTATATACTATGGTTTACATAGTATGCGCTTGGCTTTTATTACTATCAGCACTTTATATATATAAACAGTACTTATTCAAACTTTAAATTATATTAATATTAGTATAACTATATATGCATTATATATATTCCATTATACATATATATATATAGATAACTTAATATGTTATGATGTATATATATATATATATATCAACTCATACGATTATAAATATACTTTATTTGATATTTGAATGCATATTCCATATTACCATAATTCACGAATTGATGATGCAAATGTATACACACACACATATATATATGTATATATGTATTAATATTCTCATATGGATGCCACTATTTTTGTCAATACATACACACACATTAATATTATATATCTATATATGTGTATATCATATATATATCATTTCCTTGATATTTAAACTCATATGTATAAGCAATTATATTGATATATATATAAATGAAGTGCATCAGAATGCCCAAATTTTGGCTAAATTTTTTTTTTTTACACCTGTTTGTAAATTTTCTATTGCGACACTAACCATGCACAAAATGATGACGTACTAAACGCATCGGATGACATGGCCCCTACAACAAGATTGACGACATGTCACCCAAGGCAAGGGTTGGATATTTAGATGAGTAGGTATGGGTGAGGACCATCACACATACTCTCAAGAAATTCTAAGAAGGGTAATGATTTGATATTGAGTATGAGTAATTACTAAAAACCAAAAACAAGAATTAATTGATAAAACATTATTTTGATTGTAAGCCCTACCCATAAAAACGACTTGATGACAATGTCTGACCTCAATATCCCAATATGAAAGTGAATTAAAGTATTCATAATTTACAAGATAATTATTAAACTTTCCATTTTAATTTATTTTACTACTTGTCATTATTTAATTATTAATAATTTAAATTAAAAAAAATAAAAATAAATAAATTAATAAATAATATATGAATTAAACTATACAAGTAACACATTTTAAATTATTTATAATATTTTAATTTCCTTAAAGGAGAGGAAGAAGAAATATAAAGAGAGAGCTACTACCTTTTTCTAAGAATTCCTAATATTACGTGGTCTATATCCTTATTTTCTAATTTAAATTAATAGAAATATTCCTAAGGGTAAGAGAATATATTCCCCTCTTTGTTTTAAGGAGTATTACATTCCATGGAAATTATTAGGATACCTTTTAACTACTATAGTAGCTTTTCACGAGGCAGAGGACATGGAGCTTTAGATGGAAATCCTTCCAATGCCACGCACGTAACATGAATTTGGATTAGTATGATTATTTAATTTCTCGTTCATTTATCTTCTTTATTTATTTATGTCAGCCTTATATTCATGATATGCCTTCACTCAATGTGGACGATATTGACAACAAAGGCCTGTATTGTGATTTGAATATTATTAAAGTGTTAGCATGAAATTAACGCAGCAATAATACCATACTTGAATCCTTTACCTTATTTCTTTTACACTAAGTCAAATCGACCCATTCTTGGACATAATTGTGTAAGTATAAAAAGGGAAACCTCATACGCAGCTAAACATAATGGGACAGGCCTAATATATTTACCCACAAGCAAGGCTGCATGACTAACGAACATAATAATAAATAAAAAAAATGCTATTTCCGGTTGAATATTCCACGGCACTAGATTTATATCTTCTTAAAATTTAGCTAAGGCTGGTCAGATAAATCTTCCACGGCGCTAGATT
>VDFB02333896.1:0-38017 GCA_007258455.2 Sequoia sempervirens | reverse complement strand
TAGAATGTTGAAAGGTTGGTAACAAAAATAAGAATGTATTTTAATATAATCAAAATGGCCTTTGATAGCAAAAAACTATGTCAAGGATAACTTATATCTTCCATATAATCATCTTTTCCATGTGGATTTTTTCGGGAAAATTATGTTGAATATAAACTTAGGAAAATTGATTGAATGAGGATGAACACAAAGCATGTTGAAACTTATGGTATGTGATGGAATATTGAGGGTATAGAGGATGATGGTTCTAAACTTTACTTTTTTTCACTTCTACCATTCAAACACAACCTTTCCCACCTATCAACTAGACTGAAAATGAGGTGGTTTAAATCAAAGAAAGGATTTAGTTTAGGACTTTCAAAAATATTGCCACTAGACCTGCTCATAAGGACTATGCACTAAGCAAAGGCAAGCCTCTTCTTGATTTGGTCCATTTGCAACACTCACATATTCTACAAGATCAAAATCAACTACAATTGAGATGGTGATTATGAAGATCTCAAAAAGGGAATTGATTTGTAAGGATCATGTAAAGGGGGAAATCTAGAGCTAAAGAAGAAGTTGGAGGTAAAGATGGCTCCCCTAAAAAATATGTAGTTCTTATATGCTTATTGAATAATAGCCCCAAGTGGTTCATATTCCTTCTCACCTCATTCTTCTCCACAACATCCCTCTCCACCTCATTCATCTTTGCGTTGTACACCCACTCCTCTTCCATCTCCACCACTTATTAATACTAATATTGATTCTATTCTAAGGACTACTTCCCCTTTGACACTTAAAACTCAAACAATATCATCTCCTTCTCCTTGGATTAAAAAAGCTGTATCAAAAAAGATAAAACTTGCTTAAATAGTTGATTCGAGTTTTGATGTTGTAGTTGGATCATCCCACAATAATGGGTCCTAAACTTGGGACATCTTGTTTTTTGTTCTAAAATCACATTTTTTAGAAAAATTAATGATTTAAGCTTTGAGGGGATCCATCTAAAGGGTTTTAATTGAAGAAGTTAAATAAAACCCCCTTAGATCAAACCCTCTTAGATAGAACCCCTTTATTCTTAAATCATACCCACAATGGAGTCTCATTCACACCTATCAAAATGTCGACAAAAGCCACTATCTTTATCTTTTGAGGGATCAAATAAAGTCATTAAGAAATTATGTTTTGTAAGTATGTAACCCTTATTACAAGCTTTCCAAAAAGTATAATTTTGAATATTTTAATTTAATTTTATATGTATATTGCATTTTTTTGTGAATGTAGGTTTTTCATCAAAGATCAAGGTATTTGTTTCACACATGCAAAAAAAAAAAGAAAAATGGAGATTTTTTTTTTTAAAATGTGTTCCCTAGGTATTGATGTCTTTGTTTCAACAAAACAATAATAATAATTTCAATACATACAAAACAAGTTATGTGTCATGGCATATATAAATGTCCAAATTATAATTACTTTGATTTCAAAAATTAATTAAAAAAATATGCAACAAAAAATTATGAAAAAATATCCATGTACTAGATATTTATGTTACACATTTACATTTGAAAACTTATAATTTTATCATTTCAATAAAAAAAAATTATGCATTATGAAATAAATATCATTTAAAAAAAATGTTGGTTACTAAAAAAAAAATTAATAAAAATTTACATAAAAATTCACAATTTATTTCTATTTTTTTAAAAAAATATATCTAGAATCTACACATAAATCCTCACTAATCAATAGTTCTTATCATCTCTAAATTATTAATGGTTTAGTTGCTATAGGTTTCATAATTGAAAATTTGGTGAAAAGACTGATTTCAATGCCCTATTTTGGCCAAAAAGTGGAACACAATATTGTGGGTTGATCCAACTAGGTTGTTAAGGCTACCCCTTAGTCGTGGAAGGTTCACACAACTTCTAGATTGATGATTGATTCCACAAAATTAGTTTGTAAAAGTTATTGAGCCTACAATAGATAAAATTGAAGATGAATCTATATAAGTAAATTTTAATATCACCAAAGTAGACATGGATCTATCTACACATGAAGGTGGTGTTCACAATGTTTAGATATTAGTGGCCAAATTGATTAGATAGTAGAGAAAGAAAAAGAGGTAAGAGAACAATTGGAATAATAGGTAAAAGCTTTAATTGTTTACATCAAATCTATCATTGATACTTCTACTCGACCCTTAGATGCTTTACCTTCAACTTCATCCAACCCACCTCCATATGGCATAAACTTAGAGATCTTTGAGAAAATTGGTAAATATTAGGCTAATAGAAGAGTAATTAAATCTTTGGTAGAAAATATAATCCTCAATGGTCTTATTATATACATTGAGGGGGCTATGAAACTTCATAGGCAAATTCAAGGCAATAAGAAAGAAATTGATGTTGAGATCCAGGTTGCAAAGAAGAAATATAATGTCTTCACCTTGATAATCAGTGAAGTACAAGAATTAATAAAAACTGTTGTAGATATTCTAATTGCAAAATATGTATTTAGCAAGCTTGATGAGAATGGTCCACTTATCTAGTTTAGAAACATTGAATGGAAATCAATGGTTTTTAGATAGTCTTTAAATGAATTTAAGAAACTAACTAAAGCTTGTGAATTCATCCTAGTTGACCTTGGAATCAATTCTTTGGCTTTTGAGGCTAACATTTTAAGATTGATGAAACCAATGTTTCAAATATTGCCAATATTAAGAAAACTTTCAAGGATATGGTCATAAAGGAATTGTCCAAAATGGAAAATATTGATTGCAACATAATGGAGAAATTACAAAATATGTCTTCATCTTTAATCTCTTTGCAAAAATAAATTCCAAATTTTCACATGGTTGAATAGATTAATGAAGAATTGTTGGCATGGAAGACAATATTAAGCAAATTGACTATCCCCAATGATAAATCTCTACCCCCAACAATGGTAAATTTCAAGAAATATAAAGCTAAGGTTGTAACTTCAAAAGACAAAGTTCTAGTTAAAGATATATATTTGATAGTTCTAGTTAGAATAATCATAAAGATAAAGACGTGTCATCGTAATGTTTTAATTATACTTTATCTTTATTCTCATGTAAAGAATTTTTATTAAGTTATTGTAATAAATTTAAAGTGGACTTTATTCAAAACAAAAAAGAAATGAACAAAGTTTATTTTTAATTTCTCTTTCCAAGAAACAATTACACTCATTAAGCAACTACATTTGTAATCTTATATGTAGTGTAGAAAAATGTATCCCTTTACATTTTCACACTTGATTGGGCCCTTGTGAATTAAATGAATATATTGTGCCTTATTTAGGGTGTTGTAAAGTGTTTTCTTACACTTTCACACTGATCTAGGGTTTTATTAATTAATTAGACTTCTTTATGCTTTAATTGGCCTTATTTTGCATCCACAAGCCTTAATTAATGCAACTTTCCGAGATTAATCTTGACATATAACAATTGACCAATCAAAAATTAATGTTTTTGGATTATATGACCTAGATTTAGTGATTTGGGACTCATACGCCACCTTGGGCATATGGGTCCCACCTAGGTTTCGAGGCCCCAATATGGATTTCACATTAATCTAAGCTTTTCTTGAAAAATGTGTCCCAAGTTTAACCTAATGGGACTCATACACCACTTCTTGTGTATGAGTCCTGTGTGGCTTAAACCTAAATTAAATTCAAATTCTTGGCGGGATTTTATTCTCCTAGATCTGATGTCAGCTTCTAGTGTTGTAATTTCGAGGAATTTGGCATAAACAAGTATAAATACAAGGTTATTTCAATCATTTTTTCACCTAGCAAGCTCACAAGTCATTGTTATCATAAGAGCACTTTCAAGAGTATACAAGAGCATTCAAGAGTTGATTATCAAGTGTTTTGGAGCATTATTCAAGTATCAAGCAGCATGTGAAAGTCATCATGCATCATGTTTGATTTTGAGCTAACATTTGTGATGTAGGGTTTCGTGATTCAAGCAAGCATTCAAGTCAAGATCCATACCATTCAAGCTAGAGTCAAGATCCACATCTATTGGATCCATCTCGTACATGTTTGCAACACTTTATTCCTAGGGTTTGGTGAGTTGCAACGTATCATTTTTTTCATTCATCATTCCTCCTTTCCATTTGATTTCATTACAAGGTTTGATTACCAAAACGGGGTTTGACCAAGGCAAACCCATTTCCACTAACAAAACAATAATTTTCCCTCTCTTTAGTGTGTGATTTGCAGATCTAGGTTAAAGACACATTGAAGAGCAAGATTGGAAAGTTGTCAAGATTGCAAAGTTGTCCAAGTTGTCACCTTGTTTAGAAGATCGCTAAAAGACACCTACAAAGAAAAATTTAGTAGTTTGGATAAGGAAATCGGGTTGAGAAAAAAGAGCAAAGATTGAAGAGTAGATTCAGATCTTGACCCTCTAAAATTTCTAAGCAGGACTGATATGCCACTTCTGGTGTATGAGTCACAGTACAATGAATTTTACAGATTTCAAGAGTTCTAGACTTGTCCCTTCCAGATTTTTGTTCTTGCCTAGAAACCCTAATCTAGGACTAAATCACCCAACTTGGCGTATGAGTCATAGTGTGCATTAAATTCAACATTTCCAACATTTTAGGTCTTCATTCAAACTTCTACAGGTTTCCAGGTGCACCTCTTTGATTTCTCAATTTATTGTTATGATTTGGACTCATTTGCAGGCCATTTATTTAAGTTTTGCATATCATTAGGTCTTGCATGTTACTAGTCTTTCCAAGCTCTAGCTTGGTGGTGAACCCCTCTTTAGTCATTAATCATACCCTAAGACAACCCTTAGCAGATCTCTTTCCTTCATTCCATCCTTGGATTGAGATCTCTAGGGTTTCCTTGAGTAAAACTTGAAGGAAATAGGCCCTCACCCCTTGTGTGTGTGTTCCATTCTCTAAAAGACTCGAAACCCTCCTCTTATTTTCTTCATTTCATTTTGGTGAACCTTCATTTAGAACACCTTATTTCTAATTTGGAGTGCATCATAATCCTAGATCTAGCTTGAATTAACTTTGCATTAGGGTTTTGCTTTAGTTAAATTGTGTCTAGTGTTTCTAAATCTTGCATTAGTGAAAGTGCATATAGATTGCATTTTTTCCTCTTGCATCATTGAAATTCACTTGAAAACTATAATTGCACTTAGCATAGACATCATCCAAAATAGAAAACATAACATTCACTCAAAATTTTCTAAAATTTGTGCAAAAAACCTAATCTGGGACTCATATGCCCCTCTAGGTGATTTAGCCCTAGTACAAGTGGTCTTTCCTGATTTTTGGGTATTCTGTGGTGATTATTATTCAACATTCAAACCCCTAAAAAAACCTGATTGGGACTCATATGCCCCTCTGGGCGATTTTAGTCTCGTTTTAGATTTTAAATTGCATTTTCCAAATTAAAAACTTTGGTTTTGTGTTTCTATTTGCTGCTGTTATCTATTTCAGTTTGCAGAGTTTCCATTACTTCCATTTCATTGCATTTAGCTTAATTCCATTTGAATCAAAATTAGAGCATAACATTTATTTTGTGTTCATTACATCTTGCATTTCATTGATTGTCCCTTGCATGAGCTTTTCAACTTGGTGTCCTATTGCTAATACTATAGTGAGACGAAGTTCGAGACTCATGCCATCCCGCGATAGTAGAATTGGCATGGATCTTGGGTTATCTAGCTCTTTCACTAATAGTGTTGACACTAGTTTACTAGGTATGGACCATACATTTGACAACTCTTTACCTTCAAGTATTGTGACAAATATTGAAACAATGGTTGCTAGTATTCTGCAAGAAAACATAATCCAAATTCATTAAGACTTAGCACAAAATCAAATAAGTATTGAAAACATTTCAACCACCACTATCCGTGTCATAGATAACATACATCGCATGATTGCAAGTGAAGATGGAGTTGATCTTGTGCGTAACATAGTTCAAATTTTTGGAAAACATCTCACCCCAAAAACTAGAATTGTGCCTTACCTTTGAACAATGTCCAAAGCCAAGGAGGAATTCAAATTCCTCCTCCCACAACCATTGCCTCTATTCCTACCTACACCAAGACTCAAGTTACAACGATGCAACCTACTAGTAATGTCATTCCCACCCTGGGTATTTCCGCTAGTATTCCTAGTACCTTTGTGGCATCACACGTCATATCTCCTAGCACTTTACCTCCCATAAGAATTCCATTCACTTGTCCCTCGAACACATATACACCTCCACCTTATTCACCTCTATCTCAAAATGTAAACAATGATGCCATTATAAATCAAATTTTGCAAACTGTTTTATCCCTTCAAAAGCAAGTTTCCACCATAAATCAAAACCAAAATGGCCAACCTACATACTATGTCGAAAGCAATCCCTTATCCTTGGAGATATTGAAAACACCGATGCCACAAGGTATAAAGATTCCTAGATTTGAGAAATATGGAGGAAAAGGAGATCCTTCTAACCATATTTCCGCTTATACTGCCTTATGTAGTGATTTATTCTTGAGGATAAACTCTTGGCTAAGCTTTTCCCTAGATCCTTGAAGGATATCGCCTTGGAATGGTTTTCCTCATTGTCGGACAACTCAATCCGTTCATTCAATGAACTTGTTGAGGCCTTTATAAATCATTTTCAAGTGCATATGACTCCTAAGATGACCTTAGCTGATTTGATGAAATCTAAGCAAAAAGATGATGAAAAAATTATTGACTTTATTTCACGTTACCAATCAATTTATTCCCAAATCGACGTAAAGATTTCTGACCCTCACCTTCAAAGGATGTTCATTGAGAAGTTGCAAACTAAGATACAAGATAAACTTACCACGATGTTTCCCTCCTTCGTACACTTGTTTATTGCCCTTCATGATTATCAAAACTCGGTTAGTAGTTGTGACACAAAATCCACCTCTAGCCGTCCTGAGAAGTCTGAATCCGCAAACCAAAACAATTATCAACCTTTCAGAAAATAGAGTAGGCTTTCTTCAACTAAATCCCCCTCAACAAACAACTCAAAATGTCGCTGCCCAAGTAGCTACTATAAGGAAGACAACTCCTTTCGCATTTGGGTATCCGGCTAGGAAATTCACTCCCCTACTTGATACCTTCCATAACGGGTGCTGGCAAGAAGTTGAGTCCACTTTTTGGCCAAAAAGTGGAAGTGTTTTCCATGATTTTTAGAATTTGACATGTTTGACCTTAAAATTTGAAGCACTTAGAGATGGAATTTTGGAAAAAGTCACTAATCATAAAATGTAGTACTCAGAGACTAGTTTCCAAATATGTATTTTATTTCAATACCTAGATGCTACAAATTGATTTTCAATAGGCATTTCTAAAAACAACTTTTTAAAAGTCACTTTTTTTTACCATACCATGCACGTATACGTCATCCATATTTTGACCTAAATTATCGTATTTTTCTAAATCCTTTTGGGAAAAGATTTGTAACTTAGTGAAGCACATTTTTGATTTTTTTGTAATTTTTTATTGAATATTTTTTTGTTAAACTTTTATTAGCCATATTTGTCATTTTGAAAAATCATCATGTACGTCACACATAAGATGACCTAAACTTATCATTTTTTGATTTTTTTTTAAATTGAAAAGAATTGTTTGAAGTACGTTTCCTTTTTCTTTGTCATGTGTTTTCCTTTTGGGGATGACACAAGGCGTTGAGACATTCACGTCTCTTCCATGTTGACCCAAAAACTTTTCCTTTATATTTTCATTTGTCTTGTGTTTTCCTTTATCTTTTCATTTGTTTTTCTTTTCAAGGCGTCGAGACATTTAGGTCTCTTCCATGTTGAACGAAAAGATTTATCTTTGTTTTTGCTCTCTTTATGTCATTCTTCTAGTTATATGAGTATTTGGGGAATGGTGACAGTTTCGAGCTCTCTAAAAATATTGTAGAAAAAATATACTGACCCCGAATCCGTGGATCCCTCATGTGTTTGCAATTTTGGGGGAAACCCCTCTTTCTCTTTCATGAAATAACTTTATTTGGAAACATATGACTTGGCATAGGCTTTCCAAATAAGCTCTCATGTCCTCTTTATTGTTAGCATTTATCATTTGCTACTTTAAAGTAATTGCTCACAACATGGTGTTTAGCAATTTCTTTAAAGTGGGGGCATGCATCGACATTATTCTTTTGCATTTCATGTTTCATGGTGTAGTCTTCTTACTTCATGCGATGAGTCTTTCACTTTGTGGTGACATTAGGTGTGATTTCCTTCAAAAGTGTGATCTCTCTTAGCATATTATATTCCTCTTAGTGGCTTGATGTGACATATTGTATCCCCTAAGTTGCAAATCTTCTATTCTTTGAGTGGTCCTCTCTTGGAGACATTAGGCACAATGTTCCCTAAGTTAAGACCTTACATGAACTAAGCAAGACTCCTTTGAATGTTCCTTACACTATTTTTGCATTTATGATTTCAGTTATATGACCACCTTGCATAATACACTTTGCTTTCCTGTGGAGCCATCTTGTTTGTTCATGAGCATCAAGCATATGAAGCTTTGCTTGCCTCATGAAGCTCGAAGATCATTGTTGTGTGGTGCCTTATCAAAGTTATCAGGAGGTATAGCTTTGGTTTGGTTGTACAAGAAGCCAAACTTAGGCGTGACTTTCCCATAGCCACTTGCCTGTCTGTGTGAGTGCATACCGACCGTGTGCGTAAATGTGTCACCTTTTTGGATACTCACCTAGCAGACAACTTGAAGTTCTACTGCCTCAAAGTGAGCGTGCAGTTTTGGAAAAAAAGAAGAAGATCTAACTCACATCATGATGGATAAATGGTCAAAGCTTGATCCACCTTGAACTGTTGATTTTTGGCTCCTATGGACAACTCTTGCTCTTCTAGGGTTTTTCACCTAAAAGGAGAGAGATAGGAGCAAAAATGCTAATGGTTCATTCAAATAATGTTATGTGTGATGTTGTCTAATCTAAATAAAGTTAACTAAATGCAATTGACTGATCTAAATGAATGAAAACAAATGCAAAAGGGAAGTTAAAGCTATGTTTGAAAACACATTTTGTAATGCAACAATGAACTAAATGAAGAAAATATGCAAAACAAAAAGAAAAGGCATGAATCTGAGTGCACTTGGGAAAATTATGATGAATCTGGAACGTTGATGATACTGTTTGAAATCACTGCTTTTTCACAGTGGGACTCATTCGCCCAGGGTGGCGAATTAGTCCTCCTCTTGGTGAAAAACTGTCGGAAGCAAGTTTCTATCTGTTGGGATCTAGAATTTGACAAAATTCAGATTTTTTGTACTAAGGTGGGACTCATTTGCCACAAGTGGTGAATCAGTCCTCTCCCAAATTTTTGAAAAATTAGGAGACAACTCTGCAACACTAGATCTGGAAATCACTGTTTGTCAGGTTGTTGAAGTCAATTATGCAGGAAACGAACAAAAAACCTTCTCCAAGCTTGAAATAGACTCAAGTTGACTTGAAGCACCTAGTTGAATTGTAAACCAATCTTCAACACCAAAAATCTTGTCAAATCTGGGTATGTGCAGGATCATCATGGAAAAAACAGGCCCTTAAGTGGCAAAAAAATTAGAAAAATCAAAGTTAGGCAACTTGAAGTAAAAATTTGAATAAGTTATCTATATTATTTAAAAAATATCTAAGAATAAAATATGTACAAAATTGAATGTAGTTTTTGAAAAACTAGGTTTTTTTTTTAAAAAAAAGTCTATTTGGTGAAAATTTAAAATTTTAATGCAATGGGTTTTAGGAAGAAAAATAAAAGGTAGTTGCTCTCATTCAACCCGCTTAACCACAATAAAATGATAATATTCATAAGATTTTGAATATAAGTAGAGAACTCATGTCGATGTGATGCATATTTTTGTAATTTTTCCAAGTAAATAATAATTAATTATAGTTTTATTACAACTTAAAAAGCATTGTCTTGTGACCACATACTTGGTCAAAGAGCTTCATGAAATTCAATTTTTTTTTAATCCTATAGTATGTGAAGCATAGAATGTGACACATGTTCAGATTAAAATGTGATACGGGGAGTAAGTGCACCAAGATGGTTCCCAAAAAGGGGGCTTAAGTGGCCACTTTTTTTCTAAAATCAAGAAATATTGACCTTGGATGTGAAATTGAGGATAGTTACACTCAAATTTTGAGATGAAACAAAACAAAGGATCAGTGCTCCGGAGTCTACTTTCTAAACTGCTAATTTATTTTGAAATGGTTGAAATTAAAGGGGGTTCAAAAGAGGGATCTGAAATTGAATTATTGTTAACTTATACCACGACTGGTACGTTGAAATTTTTTCGCGATATTCGTCCTTCTGATCGAGGAAGTTAGCTAACAACATCTAGTTGATGCACAATTTTTCTGATAATTTTTTAATGAATATTTGATTTTTTACTAATTTTCTAAGTGGGCGCTTCCTGAAAAGCAGAATTTTGGCCGTGCTCCCCCTACAAATTTTTGAAAATAATTGATTTTTTTTTTAAATTTGTAGAATGGAGTCTAGTTTCTAAAATGGTAATTTATTTGAAATTTTGATGACGGTTAGGTACAAGAAAGCACTAAACATTGCACTTTGGAAAAAATAGACAGCCTAGAGCTCTAAAAGAAGTGTATGGTTGAAGTCTTAACGACAATAAAAGTGAAAAAAATTACATTGTTGGATAACTAAGATGAACCTAACATTTACCCATGTTTTTGATTTTGTATTCAATAATGAACTTCGATGCAATCTGGATAGATACCGAACACAGTTATGTAACGTGAATTTGTAGAATTTTGCAAAAGCTGCGTCTCTAAACCTTGTTGGGAATGCCTCCCAAACCTTTGGGTTTGGTATTCCAAAGACAAAAAGAAATTTCCTTTTCTTTGTTTGCTCGAAACCAGCTATGCGTGTTATAACTTAGCGTTAGCATTACTATCATGGCGTTTAAAAGACTCAAAGTGGCCAGAAAATTGGTACCCAACTTCATGCACCTGCCCACCATTTGAAAGCTATAGATGTTTTTCAATCAACCTATCAATTAGGACTTTAGTCATAACTCAAATAGAAAATGAATAATAATTATTTATTAAATTCAAAGTAAAGCATAATTGAGAATCTCCTTTAAAAACCCTTTTCGTTCCATCAATTTTGGGTAAATAAAAATTCGTCAGCCACATGGGCCATCATATCACTTACATATCGCCACTTTTTGGCCCATCATGATCCTGCACATACCCATCTACATTTAGTGAATATGGGTTTTCCTTGGTCAAACCCCACTTTTAGTAATCAAACCTTTAATAAAATAATGAAATGCAAAGGAATGATAAACTAACAACATGCAATTGCTATTAACTTGCCAAACCCTTGATGATGCAAGTCTGAAGTAATGCCAATGGCTGCTTCAAAGTGCTTGAAAAGATGTAAAATACTTGAATGCTTGAATGAATAGGAAGATAAGTTAACTTGATGAATGGGAATTGTAGATGTAAAATGAGGTGAAAATCACTTATTTATACACACTTGTGCCTTAGTTACTCGTTCATACCTTATCACAGGCCGACATCAAGTGTTTTTGAATAAAATCTCGAAAGAAAATTTAAAATGTTTTGAATTTGGGGCCAAGGGGGACTCATTCGCCACCCATGACGAATGGGTCCCACTTAGGACCTGAAAATGTGTGTCTAGAAATTTGTTGTATTTAATGTTGTTTGTCAGGATAATACTAAAAAATACTTAATTAAACATATGAGAGCATAAAGGGGTCAAATAAAGCATGAAAAATGGATAAATAGTGAAGATGTGCCTAGAAAAGCATGAAATCTTGTTACAAGACTTTACAACACTTCAAAATTGGACTTGTGGATGAATAAAAAGGTGATTTTTAGGCGAATTGTAATTAATAGAGTCTAGAAGAATGTATAAATGTCTTACAACACTTTACAACACTTTCACAAGACGCTGCTTTTTGAATTTTAGTACCTAAATAAGCATGTTCAAGCCATGTTGCAATATAAAATCAGAGCAAAATAGTTCCAACACCATGAAACAAGACCTAAAAGGCCATGAAAATGATAAGGGGCCATTTTTCTTCGGCACACACCCTTTAGGTTTTGATTTTCTTTTTCTTTCTTTTGTATTTGGCAGTGTATGCTTGTACCTTGTTGTTGCTCCTTATATCATTTTCATGTGTGTTCTTTTGTGCCTATGTTGGTTTGCCATAGGATCTTGATCCTGGGGGCTTGCGTAACCCTCTTGATTGGTGTTGTCCTATCTCACTAGGATTGGACACTTGGACCCCTCTTGATGTGAGTTTTTCTACTTTAGTGTGAGTTTGAAGCAAGTTCCTCCTCTCACTAAAGTGGGGGATAAATGTAGTGTAGAAAAATGTATCCCTTTACATTTTCACACTTGTTTGGGCCCTTGTGAATTAAATGAACATAATTGTGCCTTATTTAGGGTGTTGTAAAGTGTTTTCTTACACTTTCACACTAATTTAGGGTTTTATTAATTAATTAGGATTCTTTATGGTTTAATTAGCTTTATTTTGCATCCACAAGCCTTAATTAATGCATCTTTTTGAGATTAATCTCGACATATATCAATTGACCAATCAAAACTAATGTTTTCAAATTGTATGGGCCAAATTTAGTGATTCGGGACTCATACGTCACCTTCGGCATATGGGTACCACATAGGTTTTGTGGCCGAAATATGGATTTCACATTAATCTAAGCTTTTATTGAAAATGTGTCCCAAGGTTAGCCTAATTGGACTCATATGCCACTTCTAGCGTATGAATCTCGTGTGGCTTAAACCTAAATTAAATTCAAATTCTTGGCGGGATTTTATTCTCCTAGATCTATTATCAGCTTGTAGTGTTGTAATTTTGAGGAATTTGACATAAACAAGTATAAATACAAGGCTATTTCACTCATTTTTTCACCTAGCAAGCTCACAAGTCATCAAGTTATCATAAGAGAACTTTCAAGAGTTTACAAGAGAATTCAAGAGTTGATTATCAAGTGTTTTGGAGCATTATTCAAGTATCAAGCATCATGTGAAAGTCATGATGCATCATGTTTATTTTTGAGCTGACATTTGTGATGTAGGGTTTCATGATTCAAGCCAACATTCAAGTCAAGATCCATACCATTCAAGCTAGATTCAAGATCCACATCCATTGGAGCCATCTCATACATGTTGACAACACTTTATTCCTAGGGTTTGGTGAGTTGCAACATATCATTTTTTTCATTCATCATTCCTCCTTTCCATTTGATTTCATTACAATGTTTGATTACCAAAACGGGGTTTGACCAAGGAAACCCCTTCCCACTAACAAAAAACCCCTTCCCACTAACAAAAAAATATTTGTCCCTCTCTTTAGTGTGTGATTTGCAGATCTAGGCTAAAGACACATTGACGAGAAAGATTCGAAAGAAGTTGTCAAGATTGCAAAGTTGTCCAAGTTGTCACCTTGTTTAGAAGATCACTAAAAGACACCTATAGAGCAAAATTTAGAGTTTAGATCAAGAAATTAGGTTGAGAAGAAAGAGAAAAGATTGAAGAGCAGATTCAAATCTTGATCCTCTAAAAAATCCAAGCAGAACTGATACGTACTTCTGGCGTAGGAGTCCCAATACATGAATTTTATAGATTTTAGGAGTTCCAAACTTGTCATTGCCAAATTTATGTTCCTGCTCAGAAACCCTAATTTGGTACTAAATCACCCAGCTTGGCATATGAGCCATAGTGGGCATTAAATTCAACATTTCTATCATTTTAGATCTTCATTCAAGCTTCTATAGGTTTCTAGATGCACCTCTTGATTTCTTAGTATATTGTTCTGATTTGGACTCATTTGTAGGTCATTTATTTAAGTTTTGCACATCATTAGGTTTTGTCATTAGGTATTGCATGTTACTAGTCTTTCCAAGCTCTAGCTTGGTGGTGAACCTCTCTTTAGTCATTAATCATACCCTGGGACAACCTTTATCAGGTCTCTTTCCTTCATTCCATCCTTGGATTGAGATATCTAGGGTTTCCTTGAGTGAAACTTGAAGGAAATAGGCCCTCACCCCTTGTGTGTGTTTTCCATTCTCTAAAAGACTCAGAACCCTCATCCTATTTCTTCATTTTATCATATAAGGTAGTTTAATTGTAAAGAGATGATCTTTCTTTTTCTTCTAGCCTCTAGTCTTCTTCTTTCGAGTTATCCCCTTCCCTTTTTTTCTTTCATTGAGGAATAATTTTCATAGGCATTGTAGAAACTCATTGTGGAGATTTTGTGCTCACATTCATTTTGGAGTAATAAGAATACAAATGAACTTTGGGTCATTGGTTCTTACATGGTATATATTTTACTTATGTTAAGTTGCAACTATATTTGTGAGGTTTCTTATGATTCTATGGATTCTATTTCTCTCCTTACATGTTAAAACATGAATAGTCTTTTAAGATCTTATGTTAAATATTCTAATGAGATATTTATCATTATTTTTTTGAAGTAATATCTAGTAGATATCTTTCAAATTTGTAGTTATTTGTGATAGTGTTTTTATAAGAGTTGGTTCCCTTACATTATATTGTACTTTCGAGTATTTTTTTCCTCTTTAGTTTTAGGTTGTGAGCCTTCCCTAATTTATGGTTAAAAGAATACCCTCGAGAAACCTAAACATATCATAAGGAGTGATCTTTCACAAACTTAGAGGAAAATTGTTAGTTTGTGAATAATTTATCCAACTCTTGTGAACAGTGTCATTGCTCATTGGGTAAGTTAGACTATATCATAAAAAATGTTGCAGTGACAAATTTGATTACCAATAAAATGTCACTATGAACAAGTTACATAAAATTTATAATTTTCTCTTTGTTGGGATTAAGGTGTCTCAAACTTAGAGTCCTAATATTATTTTAATTGATGTAATTAATATGTTTATTTTTTATTATTTAAATGCCTACGGTGTCATGTCACAAATTGGGACCCACCAACTAGGTGGCATCCCTGTTGGAGGTGATTGGATGGCACATCATCATCCCAAGTGGACATAGGCATCCCACTTTGGAATCTATGACATGAAAGATTCTATGATGCATCATAAGGCATCTTTCAATGCATGGAGAAAGTTGGCACCCAAGTTGGATTATGACAGGATGTAAGAGAATCAACTGTATTTAGTCGCTATTGAAAGATTCTCTTATGGATCCTATGACATATTCAATGACAATTTTAAGGCATCTATCATAAGCTATTTTTTAGCATAGTCTAGGCACCCAAGCTTGAAAGAAGAATATTTGCATGTTTAACCATTGTAAGGGGTGTAAGGGAATATTGTACAAGTGTCCAAATGCATGTCTAAGGAATTGGATATTGTGCCATGTGGACTTGGATGCCCCTTTCCTTCTAGATGCTTCTTGAAGCTTGTTTCACTCTATTTATTGAGTTCCTTGGGTTGTAGAATGCATAGTTCTTTTGCAGGTAATGAAGTGCTATCGATATCACTCCAGAATAGGTGTTCATGTTGAAGCACTTGTTGAAGAAAGGCTTGTACTTGAGGTTGTATTGTAACTCCTATTTGAAGTAATACAATAGTACTGTGCTTTTGGAGGTTGGGGTCTTTTACTCGAAAGGGTTTTCCCCTTGTATAGCTGTTGTTATTGCATTTGTGTACTTGCTATTCTATTCATTTATTCTCCATGTGTATCTCTTATTGTAAAAAAATAAGGTGTTAAAACAAAATTTTGTAACTCTCCCTTACTTAGATTAGTGTAGGAAGTTGTTTCCGCTCACCCGATTTCCTTTCACTCTTCAAGCTATGTCAATAAAATATGCACACATTTTTTTTAAAGTAAAAAAACCTTACAAAGTCTCGAATCATCTTTGAAAGAAGGTTTGTATCATTTAAACATACTTTCCCTTTGAAGTAATGAATTACTCTATGAATTCAAATGCCTAAGTATAAAATGTCATAATTTTTGTTGAACCATCCATGTGATTTTTCACCTAGATATGTGACGTAGTCATGAATAGGGGGTCTTACTAGAGTACCCAATCACACAACCAAAATAACACACCGACAAACAAAAGCCAACGATGCAAACAAATCTATTTGATTTTATTGAATTTTTAAATAATAAAATATGTTTCAAACAACATTTGCTTCATTACATTGCATTCATGACATTCCCGGCCTTTGTGAACTCTCACTATCCGCTATGATCTAGAGCTTGCATTCTCCTCTCTTGTTTTCGCTTTCCACCCAAGAAAATTATTTTACTTCTCTCTCAACTTTTCTCTCTCTTTCTCTAACTCCCCTTTTACAATCAATTGTATACATATTTATAGCCCTTTCATGTAACTAATTCTTTTAATAGTTAGTTAAGAAATCTGGTTAAAGTTCCCTTAAAACTTCATAAAATAAGGACATTTTCATAACTAGTATTTACATGTTAAAGATCTCAGGGGTTCTTGAAACCATGTTGGCTTTCAATAGGGTTTCAAAACTGGGTTAGAAATTTGACAACTTCTCTTTAAGAGCTTAAAACATGCCTTCACCATCTTCATTGTGCATCCTTAAAGTCTTTCCTTGATTTTCCAAAGGTTGTGATATGTTTGTCACATTCAGATAAGGTTTTGAAAACCTTGTCAGGTGTTGATGAGGTTGTGACAACCTCATCAAAAGTTGACATTGGTATTGGAACCAACTCTAATTGACAAAAATCCTTTGATTTTTTTTTTCTTCCTTATCTTTTCAATAAGAGAATGATTTTGATATTTCTAATGTCATTGCCAAGTAATATTATCTTCAATTCACTAGAGGTTCGAAGTAGTGCTTTGGGTTTTTTTAGAGTTAAAGAAAGCCATGTCTGAGGTCAACGAGGTTGTGACAACCTTGTCGGGAGCAGATGTAGGTTTTGAAATATCTTGATTTTATCAACAACCATACACTTAGAATAAATTGGCCAATTTGAAATTGATTTTATTGAGAAGGAGCTTCTAAAACCAACAAGAGCACAATAAAGTTGAAACAAAACCTACTTTTTTTGGGTGATGCAAGATTGCTTGTGGATGTGGTTGCTCTTGCATGAGACATGCCATGTAAGAAAAAAAATTCATGAGTTTGAAACTCATGAAAATTTGAAGGTGCTTGGGATGGTGATCCCATGCTTGTTTTTAATCCACACTTCTTTATCCATATGATCTCTCTTCTTCACCTCACATTGAATTCCTCGAACAAATTTTTCCCATGCATTTCCTTTCTCTTTTTATTGTTCTCTATCTGCACCTTGTGGGTTATCTTCACTTATCTGTCCTTCACAGTAAGGATGCAAATATGTGCCATATCCTCTATGAGAAATACCAACTTCCAACTTGTAGTTTTTTCTCTTCCTCCTTAAAATAAACACCTCCTTGATGATCACTTGTATTTGTTACACCATTCTTCCCCACTTTAGGCAACTAGTTCTCAATACCAACATTGTTTTCCTTAATGCCCATTGCATTTCTTTTTTGGGAACCTTTTTTGAGATGATTTCAACTTGTACAAATTTTACCACTTGTTTTTCTAGATTGAAACAAATAATGGGACTACTATCTTTTACTTCTCTTTCCTTTTCTTTCAAGGAACTCAAAAGTATATTTTTTCCTATCTTTTACAATCGTATAAAAATTATTTTTTCCATCATAGATAGCCTCTTTGTCAAATCACTAAGGCCTTCCTAACAAAACATGACATGAATTCATTGAGATAACACCATAGAACTTCATCCTTGTATGACCCAAACTGAAAACTGACCAAAAATTGTTCTTTCACCACCAATTCATGTTCCTTCGACAACCAAGTAACCTTATACGGTCTAGGATGTTTACTCTACTTTAAGCTTAGCTTTTCTATCAGTTCATCAAAAACTAGGTTATTAGTGTTGTCACTTTCTATAATTACTTTACAACACTTACCTCTAGATTTGCATATAGTTCAAAAAAGACTTCTTTGAGAGAGTCTATCCTCCTTCATGTCTGGTCTCTCCAACACTCTCTTGAACATAAGAGATCCACTTTCCTCTAGTTCTTGTGCCATTTTTCATGACGCCACACTTCCTTCCTCCTCTTGAACTATGTGATTTCTAGCAACACTCCTCTTTTTATTTTCTTGCTATAATTAAGGGCACTCAAAAGCTCTATGGACAACTTCTCCACACCAATAACATGTTCCATAGAATTCTTTGTTGCTTTTGCCTTGTCCTCTTGTTGTGTATTCTCTTCCTTATGTTCCTTGACTTGATTCATTGTCCCATTTATAACTTCTTCATAAGTTTCTTTTCCCTTCTTGCTATTTTCTTGACCTCTCCCAGCTAAAGACATCCCTCTTCCCCTTTTTCTTTTGCCTTTAAAGCATATTGATATGCTTCCCCAACTATAGAATTTTTTAGCATACTCATCTCATCTTGAATATTAAATATTAACCCTTTTGTGTACCTACTACCTCCTCTTTGTCCATTTCATGATGCCCACATCTGATTACCATCTTGTAGAATTCTTAGGTATAATCCTTCACATCCATATCCTTCTATTTCAAAATTTGAAGCTTTCTAAATAACTCCAATTCATAATCTTCAAAGATAAATTTGGCCTTTAATTTGGTAACCATTTGATTCCATTAAGATATTCTCATTTCTCTGTTTGTGACTCTTTCTCTTACAACTCTCTCCACCAAAGGTAGCATGTCCCTTAAGTTTTGTTTGTCCCAAATTTACCCTTTATGGGTCATGGATATTTTCAAATTCAAAATATTCTTCTAATTCATGTATCCAATTTATAAACTCTTCAAGGTTTAACATACCAAAAAAATTGAAACCTTCATTTTATTACCTCTACTAATCTTGCCAAGAGCTCTTAGGAAAAATTATTCTCCGTCATCTACTAGTCATTCATTTTTTCTTTCACATTCTTCATTTGTAATGTTCCCATTTTAGCCCTACACTCTCTAGTGACTGTTAGCCTATTTTTAGAGGCCCGTAGGCTAGTCAGATGTGGAAATTAGGGTTTCCTATTTTATAGGAGGATTCAATTGAGCTTTTGAGGGTTTGCATGCAAGAGTTTGGTAGTGTGTCTTCTGGATCTTTCCAGGTTTTCATAAAAAATTAGAAGGATGTGACATGCATTTCAGGGGAGTGACATGCATTTCAATCAGGAGTTGCATGCAGGAAAGGTTTATGGGCTTTTCTAGGTTCTTAGAGAGCTTCGCAATGGTGTGACATGCATCTACATTAGATGACCTTTCCCAGACTTACTATTTTTAGTAAGTTATGACAACTACTCAAATTGTGCTTAAAATGAGTTTGGAGTCACTTACTATTTTTAAAAGTATGTTATTCTTAGTAAGTGTTATTAATGGTAGTGCTATTTTTAGCAGCAGTTCAATAGTTCAACACATTGTCTATTTCTGGCAGTAAGGCAATTTAGTTTTGGCAAAGGTATCTCTAGTCTTTTTGGGCTCAAAGGGGAAAGTTTATAACTTAAGGTATATTATATTTTATTGTTACTTTGGGACCCCCATGCCTAGGCGTATAACTTCAAGTTGTTTTTAAAAGAGGGGATTTTACTTAGACACCTAAAGTGGAGAATTAATTATTTAAAAGTTGAAATATTTCCCGTCTCAAATGGATGCCTAGGAAGGTGAAACAAAAGGAAATTAGTAATATTTTATTATTCATCAACTGTTGGGCGTCCTTCTTGGAGGTTACTGAAGTGATTTGAATTCCAAGAAAAGAGTTATTTATTTAGTGCCTTGCTCCTTCATTTGCATCCATGAATGAAATTATGTCAAATTGTTGTTGAATTGAATTCAGAGCTCTTGCTTCGAGGAACACATACCTCCTAGCTTCATCCTCCTAGTTTCATACTTGAAAGATAGTACCTAGCTGGATAATTCTGAAGAGTATGCTTCATCCAGGAGTGCAGATTGTGATTAATTCTAATTTCATGAAGGTAGATTGTTGTTGTATAATCTATTTTTACATTGTTGAAAGTGATTGGTTGAAGCACACATTTGTTCGTAGCTTCACCAGTGATTTTATTTTGGTTATAGGTATTGGTGCCAGCTGTTCTACTATACAAGGAACCTCACTCAAGTTTGTATATTTTATTACTAAGTTTTTGATTTTTGGGAAGTGGTCGACCTCCTCATGAGGTTGTACCATTCTGGATGAGTGCATTGGGATTCATGCCAATTTGTTTGATCTATTTTGGCACTATTTGCTGATTGATTCTTGGTCACCTAGTTTATTGGGTTCATTTTCTTTTTGTTTGGAGTCAATCATAGCTGATTTGACAAAGTTGTGATCAATTTGGTGAATTCATAGCCTACTGGTTTGATTCTCTGTTATTTGTTGTTTCTTATAAGATCTGATATATTCTAAATTAGGATATTTATTTGCATTGAAACATCTTGTATTGGTTAGGAAATATTCTCTAACAATTTTGAGTTGTATTTAGATTTTAGTTTGTTTAATTACTCTCGTTGAATAAGTGGTTGAGTTGCTTTCATGGTTAGCTTGCCACCTAGTTGTTTACTTTGTAATTCTGCTCTCCTTGAATAAGTGGCTGAGCTCTTATGGTCAGTTCACCGCCTGTGATTTACATTTCCAACATTTACTTTTCCTATATGGTTGGCTAGCCGCTTATAACATTGTACTTCATTTCTAGTTTTCTTCTGATGATCCCCTCGCATCATATGCTCTCACCTCACCCACACTGGAATCTTGGTGATTAGAAAGTGAAGGGTTACCTTTCAACTGGTTTATTTTATTGGTCTAACACTAAGAGTGAAGTTTATGTGTTGTTAAATTCAAGAAAAAAACTTAAGGGGATATTTCAGTGGTATTAGAGCTGGTTTTCTTGCCATCCTGTGAAATCAAAGTTATAGTTAACAAACGCCTGTTGGGAAAACAAACTTCTGATTTTTTTTCAGATAGAATCATGGCTTTTGATGAAGAAAATAGTGTGGCATGGTCACTATACATTGCAAGAAAAAGGCTCAATGAAGAATTTCAGTCAAGGGAATATGAAGAGAGCATACTTCATATGGTGGAACAATGTTTGAGTCAGGTGAAGCAGTCACCTTCATAGGTGATGAAGATGGCATTATTGGTGCATTAACCTCTTTGAAACATTCTTTTTGGTTGAGGCATCTTGATGAAGATATCAAACTGCTGGTTACTTCATGCCTCAGTGAAGTGATGAGAATTCCTGGCACCCTTGATGCCCTATGATGATGACACTATGAGGAAAGTAGTACACATGATTGTAGAAAGCTTTCAGGATCTTGATGAAACTAGTAGTAGTTAGTACTCTAGAAGAGATTCTATATTGAAGACGTTTTCAGATCTCAGAACAAGTATATTGTTGGTAGATTTGGGTATGCAAGATCAAATATATTATTTGTTCCATTACCTCTTCAATTCAACTTAGAGCGAACAAGAGGAGGATTTAGATGCAGCCATAAGAAACATTCTTGTAATAACTATCAATGAGGTTGATGGCATTCCTCAACCCATCCTATCTCTTTTACTAGAAACATATGAACAAGAAGGAATGATTTCCCCTACTGTTGATAAGTTGATCAAAGATTTGTTTATTCAATGTGAGGGAAAAGTAAAGCCTTACTTGAAGAAGTCAGTGCAAATAAATGGGGCGGGTTCTAATGTTGAAGACATGAATAAAATTTCATCTCCTAATGATTTAGTGGCAGATTCTCAAAATGTACTTTTAGATATGCATACTAAGGAAGAGTGCAATGAGGCAACATGAGTTTTGGATACACATGAGGAAGTCACAAGTACACAATCAATGTAGAATATTAATATGTCTACTGATAACGATTCCCAATCAGCTAACGATATGCTCCTCCATCTCAACAATTTAGGTGAATTTTGGTTTGAATTCTAAACCAAATCTATGAATGAAGAAGCCAAAACTTCTCCCATTACTAAGACCAATTTGGTTATTTCTTAAGAGTCATACATTGAGGAAGTCATAGAGGAAGTTGTTCCTAGTGGACACAAGACTAATCTCTCTTTGCTTGAAGCCAATTTGAAGCAAAGAGCTAGTGATCTTGAGAGTACCATTGATGAGATGAGTAGAAAATTACAACAAATACAAAACCGTTTGAGCACAACTGATATAATTTCTGATTTCTTCTTACACCATAGCAATAGTTCATCAACCCTACCAGGTCATGAATGGAGCAATCAAAATGTGTTAACTGTTGAAAAGGAAGTTCAAGTTTTTTCCAAACTTGATATTCATCGGCATGTGGAAAATCTGATTTATAATGTACCAAGGAATCAAGATGAGTGCAACATTTCTCTTGTTGATTTGAAGTCAATAGTGAATGGTTTGGAAGATATCAAAACAAATTTATTGCAAATAGTTCATGATAAAGACTGAGCTACTAAATTTGTTGATGAGACATTAGAATGGAACAAGCAAACAAAAGCTAAATTGCTTGAAGTTCAAGAGGCCTTAAGAGAAGCTAAAAATCAAATCATTGCTATTCACTATTTCAAGGAACAAGAAAACAAAAAAAGAGTTGAAGAAATTCAAGAAGTCCTTAAAGAACTTGATCTTATATAAGAGACTTATGATTTGAATCGTTGTCCTGAAAGAATGATGAATTCAAATCTTCATCAGCATGCTTTTCAGGCTTTTGATAATCCCTTATTTGAAGTCAATGCTAATGTGTTTGATAATCCCTTATTTTCAGAGACTAATGAGGGAATTCCTTCAAATGCTAGTGATGAAGGGTGGGATTTAGATACTTCTTCCAGCAGCGAAATATTGATGCAATATTTGCATAGTGATGTTACTACTAGTGTCCATAACTCATTCACTCTACAAGAATTGGAAAATCAATGTATGAGGATGAACTAGGTTTCCTTCCCTAGTTGGTAACAAAGAACTGACTGGGAAAGTTTGTTGGTAAGAACTAATTGGCAGTTTGATGGTGAATTTTTACAATCTTTGATGCAGTTGTTAGTGAGGTTTCTGTCAAACTTCATTCTTGCACTAGCTTCCCTAAGGATAGTTAATTTCATAATTGAGTCTGATGATGATTTCTTCGAATCTTTTCAGCAATTCATGCCTCATGGTATTGGATTTAGTCTTTTTAGAGATTTCAAGTATTCTGAGTACTTCTTGGAGTTTCATCAAGTAATGATATAGATTGAGCATACAGACTAGAGGATTTTAATCATAGTAGCTCTTTGTCTGCATAGTGGCTCGTTCCTGCTAATGATTTGGGATCCTGGTATCACTTGGAATTTAGTGATTGTTGAAGTACGTGAGAAAGAAGGACCAAGACAAGGTGTTTACATGTCTAATAATCCATCCTTTGGGTTGAGAGATGTTTTATCTCACACTAACCCTTCCTTGGAGTTAGGTTTGAAGATGATGATTGTCCTATGTACCCTTGTTGAAGCTTTTGATGATTTGGCTTCAGAGGTTCACCAAAGGGACATCAGTTTCTTGAGTATTCACTTAGTTTTGACTAGCACTTGGGAATGTGTTCAATATTTCTTCCAATGTGTTGGTGATCACTTTGGTTGGGGATCCATGCATGGGGTTCTCAACATGGTTTGATGGAGATTATTACAAGTGGAAAGAAGGATCTTTGGAGAGATAAGGATCTAATTTTTAGATTTTTTGGTACTATCCCCTTCTTTACCAGCCATCTGACAGTTCCTTTTTCTCATCAATTAGAGGATTGGAAGGATGTTTTGAGAAAAGGATGGTTCTATGTTGTGATGGAGTCTCTAGAGAGGATGTTTCCGGCCTTGGACTTGCGCAAATGTGACAAAGTGGGTGATGATTTTTTAGTGTTACAACAACTGTTCATCTTCTTGGATGCTGATTTTCCTCAAATCTAATCTTAAGTCAATAATTTTAGACTTGGTAGGCAATTGGTGTATTCATTTTCAAACTTCATAGTCTCCTATCAGGACCGATCTTTGGTCTCAAATGAGATTTTTTTGATTTAGAACCATCAAAATATGTGTTTGGGAAATGTTCAAGCTTTTACCAGTAGCCATTCTTATACATCCTCTTATACTTTTGATTGGGACTGTTGACACCATAATTCTCATAAAAATTCTAAGTATTTTATCAATTAAAATCCAAAATTCCCACTCTTATTTTCATAATAAATCACATTATCGCTATTCACAAAGTCATTTTTACCCTTTATTGCGATACCGCTATCACATTTTCCACCCCTCATAACACCCATAACATACCTATCTACCGCAGTTCATCCCCAAGCAGCTTGTAGTAGGACGGTGGGAGGAGCCACTACCATATACCACACCCTACACACTATACCACTATAATTCGGGGGGTCAAGACACAGCCCGTGGTAGAGCGGTACATTGAAGAAAGGTACTAAAGACATACCACAGTACCGTAGGGGAGCAAAAAATGATGCAAGGTAGTGCGGTAACTAAGCCGTTGGGTCATTTAAAACGCACCAATCACATTAGTCAACATCAAAACATAAAATTGAGCTCGATACAAAGATTTGAATTGTGCGAATTTATGAGCCAGGAGTAAATGTATCTTGGTGTTGAAATACACAAAACAAGTTGAGATTTTTCACTCATAACAACTGAAACCAAGTTGCAGACGAGCTCAAATTGTGGGAGTAAAGGGAATTCTTCAAAGCGAGTTTTATCCTCGGGATGATGGGGAGATTAATCTCAACAAGTTCCATACTTTACTCGATGGGATTGTCATGTTGAACAATGGATATATAAAGTTTGTGGTGGATGTTAGAAACCTCCTGGATAACAGATGGAAGAGTCACCTTACAAAATTTGCAGCTACACAGGAATTCAAATGGCCAAGCGACCTGACAATTAATAAGTGGCAAAAAAAATACTTGGGCTTTGAAGAAGATTGATTATGTACATCACAGAGAGGAAGTATCTTGAACATGTCTTCGATGACCATGGGTACTTCCATTGAGATTAATCAAGCGAGCAAATGTGTTTAATTATCTCTTTAATTCATGTTTTATTTATGTCTAACAAACTTTATGAAAAGGCATTTGAAACATTGTAAACGATATGAAGCTTGTTGCCTCTCGTATATATAAGAGAGACCAGGACCATAAGAAAGATATAGGAGAAGATAGTAGTAGAATAGGGATAATTAATGGACAACATAAAAGTTCCATAATGTTCATATTCTGAAAGACTATGTTGCAAGCAATATTTTGAAGAAGTCAATGAAAAATCTCTGATTTTGTGGTATCATCTTGGTATCAGCTATTTGTTGAAGTTATCCAATTATCTAGTTGTCTCCATTTTAGTGCTTCTTTATTATTTAAATTGGTATATCAAGCATATATTCAATTTATCAATGCACATTTGTTGCAATTGTGTGGTGTGATTAATTGGTTTCCCCAAAGGAATTAAAATCCTTCTAGTCAATCACAGTAATCTAGAAGTATTATTTGGATCAGTAAGAGGAACTATATAATTAGGGTTGTCAATCTGTCTCCAATTTGGTGGTATTTATGTTCTTGCATAATTTATTCAATTGATTCTTTCAAGAAAAGATTAAAATCCTTTTGATAAATTATAAGTAACCTGGTTGTGCCAGTTGGATGAGTAAGTAGAGTTTGTCAATCACTTACCTGCATGTTTATACAAGTTATAAACCAATATTAGTGTGCCAAACAGTTAGAGTTATTACCAAATATAGGCCACTTGTCTTAGATTTTCATTTGACTCCATTTACCCAACAAGGCACTGGTCTTATCCATTCCATCATTTAGTTTTATCAAATTTATTTTGAAAACCTCACATCTGTTAGCTGAACATATTTCACCTGGATATTGCTTATATAATTTATACCAAATTAGGATTACATCTCTCTACTCCCAATTGACATTGTGGATAGATTGCTTAAGTAGAAAACACACAGTTTAAGTCTGCCTCATTTACATAGGTATACCCACCTAGGTCTGGTAGAGCCTGAAGAGAAGAAGGTTCAAATACATTATTTGTCCTTGTTTGTTAGCCTGAAACATACCAAGAGCTTGGCAACCTCTTGAGGTTTTTCAACCAGCATTTTTGAGAACTAATAGATTGGCGACTCTGCTGGGGAGTCAAATATGAATCCAGGCCTTCATCATAGAGTCAATACCTTACATAAGACTCCGCTAGGAACAAGAAATTATAAAATTTTCTCACTTCTTTAAAAGTGAGTGGCGACTCTGAAAGAATAAGTGCATGACTAGAAAGATCAAATACACATCAACGAAAACAAACCCTGGAAGTCAGACTATTAAAACATCCTACGAAATGAATGGTAGGAGATCCTTACATCAGGAGAGCCCAAAAAAGAACAATGGTAGGTGGAATGATAAGCATGGGTCTCCTCCTTTAAAGACTAGTACAAACAAAGACAAAGATAAAGTAACAAATGAAGGCATGAGGAATTCATCAGAACAATTCCTTACAATGAATAATAGTTTTGATCCGTTGCATGGGTCATAATTTTGTGGTGATGATTCAGGCCAAGATCCTAATACTCCTTTTGAACAAGAGAATGATGCTCGTCTTGTTTTTCACTGGAAAGAGGACCCTAAGAAAACAAAGGAGTTAAACGCCAGAATTGAGGCTAAACGAGTCCGAATACAAAATGAATATGATTATAAAATGGCATCACAACAAGGAGATGAGAACCATGAGGGGTTTTTTGATTACAATAATGGTAATTTTGAGGTCATGAATAACCAAGAATTTAAATCACATTTGGAGTGGAAAAGGAAACAACTCATAGAAAGACAACATATGATACAAGAGGCCCAAGAGATAGACTGAAAAATGGCACAATTAAATATTCAAGCACCAAAGCCACCCAAGTATGTTCCTCCACATAAACAAGGTGGTAATCTCAATCCATAGGGAACTTCTTAGAACATAGGTGCCCTAGGTACTTCAAAGGTACCTCACAATACAGGTGGTAATCCTAGGAAACACATCTAGCATAATGTACCTCCACAAGGGTCTCAACCTCCAAATACTGGTTACGCCCCTCAACACAATCCACTACCATACCAACAATATGCTCCAACACACCAACAACATATACCACAACAAAATGTCCATCCTCAACAACATGTCCAGCAAAATGTTTATCACCAACCTCAATATGGACATCAATACCCTCCCAATCCACCTCCAAATCTCCATCCACAAAATCCTATGAACCCATGTAGACAATTTGACCTAACAGGGTATCAATTGTACCCATACCCAATGGATAGTAATTGGAGGAATATGGTTCCCAAATTCACTGGAAATAATGGGGTATCAATAGAGTAACATATCAAAAATTTTAATGCCTTTGTTCAAGATATTGGTATGGATTACAAAGATGTGAATATGAGATTGCTCATGATGTCTCTAATAGAAGAGGTGAGAGATTGGTTCAATAGCCTTCCTGATGTATCAATTAATTCTATATCAGATTTCCAAGATCAATTTTTGCAACAATATGGAAATCATTGTGCACCTGAGTTTTCCTTGCATGAACTAATAAGTATCTAGAAAAATCAGAATGAGTTAGTTTATGACTTTAACCAGAGGTTCTCCAAGTTGCATAATAAGATACCACCTGGGTCCAAATTGACAGACCTTGCAACACTGGGAATTTACCTAAAAGCCTTTGATCCAAAGACAAGATATGAGCTTAGAAATAGGTGCCCTAGAAATCTAATTGAGGCACAAAAACAACATTGACCATTGAGAACAATAGAAAGGCTATTGGGATGATTAGTAAAAGAGATAATCTCAGGGTTCCCCAAAATATTAACAACCTTCAGAATAGGCAAGAGAATACATACAAAAATGAGAGACCTAGGTTGCATGATATGCCATATAACACAAACTAGAAGGATGGAAGGCCCATAATTGATAAGCCTAAGAATAAGGAGACTCTTGATCCCTTAAAGAAGAAGGGGGCATACATGGTTAACAATAATCCTTGGTGTCAATTTTTCAAACTGCCACAGTCTCCTAATCATTGTGTTGTAGCCCAGTCAATACAAGGAGAAGAAATATCGGTGGACAATGAAGAAGAGGATCATACAATATATTTAACATCTCACACCCTCCATCCAATTGAGCAGGAATATTCATCTTTAGAAGAAGAGGGATATGAGTATGATGTTGATAACCAGAGGTACAATGTCCATATTGGAAAAACAACAAATCTTTTCTAATTATGATAAAAGTGGTGATGAATCATATCCCTGTACACCATCTTAGTCAAGTAAATGTAGAATAAGGAGGCCTACTGAAGAGGAGATAAAGGAATTAACTATTGCTGCAATGGAGCAAGCAAAAAGTAACTATAGGCTCAAAAACAAAACAATAAACACAGAAGGGGGTGTTCCAAGATGGATATTTGTGAAAGATAAAGGAGCAACACAAGGAGCACCAAAAAGGATAGAAAATAAGTATCCCAATAAGAATGAGCAAAAACATGTTCAAAAAGAAGAAAGCAAAGAGTTACATAAAGATAAACAAAATCCTGATGACACAAACAAAAGAGAGAAAGAGGGGAACAAAGGAGATCCACTGGAAAAAAAGAAGATAACAAAAAAAAAGTACTTTTGATTTCACACAAGCCTTGTCCCAGGTAAAGATGTTTGTGCCATTATTAGAAATGATGAAAATAAAAGAGTATGGGGACAATGCTATTCAATTAATATCTAATGGAAATGATAAAAGCAAAAATTTTGAGAACAATGGGACCACTAAGATTAATAATAGCAAGCAGGAAAAGGTAAAGGTTCTTGAGGTTTGTCTAGGAGATACATTGATAAATCCTCCACAAGTTGATCTATTCTTTACTACATTAGTCATAAATAACAAGTTGGTAAGAAATTGTATGATAGATTCAGGTGCTGCTATCAACATCATGCCAGTAAGGGTCATGAAACAACTTGGCATGTGGGTAAACACTTCTGGTGGAAAATGTTACACTATGGATAGCAGACCTGTTCTAGTGGTAGGAATTATGAAAGATGTAGAGGTGAAGTTTGTTTCTTATCCACAAGCAGTATATAATATTGATATAATTGTAATTGACACACCCCCACATTTTGGGATGCTTTTGTCAAGACAATGGACTATACAGTTGGAGGAAATGTACAATTTGACTTGTCATATGCCACAATACCCATAAATGGTGAAGAGGTCAAGTTATATAGAGAGCCAAGGATGAATCAAATTGTGGACTATGTTGCTCAAAATCAGTTAAATTGCTTCTGTGATGTGGATTTAGGGAATTTCAGAATAGAGCCTTCCCAACCTGAATTAGCAAATATTGACCCAATTGATAAACATATTTCCAAGAATGAGCACAGTGTGTGGAAGATGTATTTTGATGGAGAATGTAGTCAGGAAGGCAATGGAGCAGGGGTAGTTTTTGTTTCGCCTGAAGGTATCACATTCAAGTATTCATTCTTGCTGACATTTGAGTGTACAAATAATATAGCATAGTATGAAGCCTTGCTAATTGGTTTGAATATGGCTGTCAAACACAAGATCAAACTGCTAACTGTTCTTGGAGACTTTGAGTTGGTCATTTCACAAGTCAGGTCAAAATATGCTGCAAAAAAAAGGGTTAAAACAATATAGAAATGTTGTGTGGGATACAATTGAATTATTTGATGCTTTTTCCATTGAATGGATAGACAGGTCCAGAAATTTGATGGTATATTTCCTAGCTAATGTAGCCCTAAAAAGATATGATATTACCTTGGTCAGAGTATCTCAAGTTGAATTCAAAACAAGGCCCGCTATCCCTGATAATATCTATAGTTGGCAAGTTTTCAATGATGACACTGATCTCATAAAGTTTCTCAATAGCATAGACTAGTATGAAGCCTAGGAGATTGACTTTAATGCCTTTGTGGAAGAAATAGATGGCAAACAAACTGTGTTTGGAAAAGAAGTTGTGCAGCTCAAAACCAACAAACTTCCTAAGGGGCTTGTGGCACTAGAAAGGGTATTTGATGGAAATAATCGTGCTCTCATGAAGCAAACACCAATAAAGAGAGATGTTGAGGAAATCAATCTAGGGACTGAATTAGCACCAAAAAGAGTTTACATTGGAAAGAAAATAAGTCCAACAATCAGAAAAATGTTGATTACATTGTTAAGAAAATACAAGCACGTTTTTGCTTGGTCTTATGAGGATCTTAAGGCATAGAGAGAAGATTTGTTCCAACATGAGATTCCATTAAAGCCAGGTGCAAAACCATTCAGGAAAAAACAGAGACCCATAAACCCCACTCTAGAACCCAAAATGCATGAGGAGCTTATAAAGCTTAGGGAGGGAGGTATTATCAAGCCAATTAGACATTCATCTTGGGTCTCCAATCTGGTACTAGTCAGGAAAAAAAATGGAGATGTAAGGCTTTGTGTAGACTTCTGGAACTTGAAAAGACAATTATTTGCTTCCAAACATGGAGGCTGTGCTACAAAGGGTCACGGTATGTGAGTTACTATCCATGATGGATGGATTTTCAGGCTATAATCAAGTAAAAGTTAAAGAATAATAACAATACAAGACAACTTTCACTACGCCATGGGGAACATATGTTTATGTTAGGATGCCATTCAGACTCACAAATGCTAGTGCAATATTCCAAAGAGCCATGGATGTTGTGTTTGCTGATCTTATTAATGTAATAATGGTAGTCTATCAAGATGACTTAATTGCATACTCCAAAAAGGCAGAGGATCATGTGGCTCACCTTGAAAAAATATTTTTGAAAGCATTAGAATATGGCATTTCACTTAATCAAAAAAAGTGTCATTTTGTAGTAATAGAGGAAAATTACTTGGGCATATAGTCTCTAAGGAGGGAGTAAGGATAGATCCTGAAAGAGTAGAGGCCATTGATAAGATACCTATCCCTAAAACAGTTAAGGCTATTCAATCCTTTTTTGGACAAATCAATTTTGTAAGAAGACTCATATCAAATTTTGCTGAGATAGTGAAGCCAATATCAAAGATGCTAAAGAAAGATGCAAAAATTGATTGGACTGCTGAGGCTATAGATGTGTTCATATCCATAAAGAAAGCAATCAAAGAAGCTCCTGTATTGAAATCTCTAGATTTCAGCAAACCTTTCCAGATCTTCTCATTTGCATCCTATCACATAGTTGCTGCACTAATGCTTCAAAAGAGTGATGAAGGGTACAGACAACCAATTTCCTTCTTTAGCAAGTCCCTCCAAAATGCAGAATTGAAGTATGATATTGTTGAAAAACAAGCCTATGCATTGATAAGAGATGTCAAGGCATTTAGGTCATATCTAGTAGGGGAAAAAGTAATAGCTTATGTGCCTAATGCTACAGTGAAGGATGGGTTCATACAAAGTGAAACCACAGGGTGCAGGTGCAGATGGATAAATAGAATCCAGGAGTTTGATATTGAGTTTCAAATCACCAAGCTTGTAAGGGGACAAGGATTAGCCAAATTGATGGCTGAAACAAATTTGGAAGTTGCCCAAGTATGCAATGTGAATGGTGAAGAAGATATGGTCATTACTATTGAAAACATTTCATGGTACACTGATATTGTGTACTATCTCAAACATTTGAAATGTCTAGAAGGGTTTGATGATAACAAAAAAAGGACACTCAAATTGCATGCCTCAAAATATGTACTCATGGAGGGAGACCTCTATTGGAAGAATAGGGATGGTGTCATATTGTTATGCTTAGATGAACATCAATCAAGACATGTCTTGAAGGAGACACATGAAGGAGTATGTGGGGGACATTTTTCAGCAAAAACTACTGCTCATAAGATATTAAGGGCAGGGTACTATTGGCCTAAGGTTTTCAACGATGCACATGACGATACTAGAAAGTGTGAGGCATGCCAAATTTTTTTAGGAAAATTGAAGTATCAAGGAGCATTGCCTCTAAGACCTATGCAGGTTGAAGCCCCATTCCATCAGTGGGGAATTGATGTCATAGGGGAAATTATAGAAAAATCTAGTGGAGGACACAAATGGATATTGGTAGCCACAAATTATTTCACAAAATGGGTGGAGGCGATCCCAACTAAACAAGCAACAAGCAAGGTGGTGATAAATTTTCTGATGGAGAATATCATAACTAGATTTGGAACACTAGTAAGGTTGGTCACGGGTCATCCCACAATAAATACAAGTTACACTTTTGGCCAAACTTGACATTAAAATCAACATTTTCAAGAAAACTTCACTTTTGACACTTATAGTAGGTAAACTATTAGGAATTTGAAAATGATGTAAACTAGTGATTTGTGAGATTTTGTCTGTAGATTTTAAATGTATTTTTTAAAAATTGAAATTAAATTGTAATTTTTTTGTGTCTCCCTTGATAACTAGTTTTTAATAGTAAACAACATTTTTAAAAAGTGGTGTGTACTTCGGCTCGCATAACTTTTTTTCTACAAAGGATAAAACTCTAATTATTTTGAATTTAGGTTGGTAACACAAGTATCTAGGGCTTTCATTTTGTTTCATATCATTTTGTTGAATATTTTTCTTTTAATTAAGTTTTGAAGTCAAAACATTTATAATTTAGACATAGGTGCACTTCGCTTGCATAACTTTTTTGGTATATATTGAAATTCAATTTTTTCCTTTTTTTGTTTAGAACGGACATCAATACCTAGTTGATATATATTTTTCAAAAAAAAATCCTCAAATTTACTATTTTTCCACAATGATTTTTCATCGAACTTGATGTTCGGTGAAAAACCTATATACAATAAAACTAAAATATAAAATATAAAATAAAAACAAAATATATTAAATTTATAGTTGTTGGAAAGCACGTTTCGATCACTACAATCATCCAACTTGGTTTATCAAGTTGACTCCATTTGCACCTCCTTCCCAAGCTTTGATAGTCAAAAAATGCATAAATTTTGAAATGGTGGAGGGGAAGGTGAAAAAAGGGGGTTCATTAGAACCCCCTATATAATGCAAAAAGGGGGTTCATTAGGGGAGGGTTCATTAGAAGGGGTTCATTAGAAGGGGGGGTTCATTAGAAAGGGGGTGGTTCATTTGAACCCCCTTCATTAGAAGGGGTAAACCATTTCAATTTTTTTGATGAGCATTTCTAATTATTCTTCGTTTGAAAAATTGTAACCCACTATTGTGGGTTTACCCTCACATACAATGGGATGTGTTTTGGGTTTGGTAGATTCAAAATTTCTGCGACACATTTGGCATTCTTGTTTCTTATGCATACCCTGTAAGCAAATGGTTAAAATTTGGAATCAGTGGCAAAAAAGTATTCTGAAGATCATAAAGAGGATGTTGAATAATAACACGAAGGCTTGAGATTCCAAGTTAAAGCTATCCTTATGGGCAGACAAGATTACTATGAAGAATGCTATTGGAAAGTCTCCCTTTGAACTTGTATATGGGGCTCAGGCTAGGCTCCCTTTACATAATCTGCTACCAGTTAGTAGGTTCGTTTTGCAAGAAGATTTAGCTATTCTAGAACCAATGGAGGAGAGGATGGAGCAGCTTGCAGAAGTTTATGAAGTAAGGAGAATGGCCCAAAAGAAAAATATAAAGTTGCAATCACAAATGAAATATATTTTTGATAAGAAAGCCAAAGAAAATTTGAGGTGAATGATTTGGTACTAATGTGGAATGCTAGATGCCACAAAAAGGGAAAGCATGGAAAGTTTGAAGGCTTGTGGTTAGGTCCCTTTGTTATCATTGGAAAAGGAGGGGAGGATTCTTATTATTTACAAAACATGTCCGAAGAAGAACAAGAACTACCAGTGCATGGATAGTTTCTAAAACTTTTCTTTAAATAAAATTACCAAATTCCATGCACAATAATATAAAGAGGGATAAGTGTTGACATTGCATGGAAAACTCTTAACAAACTCTCAAAGATACTACTATTCATTCCATGCACAATAGTTTAGGAAATCGATAGGGACTAGGACTTGCCAGTACATGGACAATCCTAGAACTCCCTCAATAAAACCAAAGTTTATTTCCATGTACAGTAGAATAGAATCATTTCCATTTCCATCATTTTCACCTCCATATCCATCTTCATTCCATCCTCACCATAGTTCCATTTTTTCATATCCTCTAAAAACCATATGAAGGGGACACCTGGTTTGCACCTAGAGATATTCTAGATTCTTGCAATGATTGGTAAATCACTCATCCCCAACTAGAGCTGCTGTTGAAACAATAATTTTCATAAAAATTATAAGTATTTTATCAATTAAAATCCAAAATTCCTACTCTTATTTTAATAATAAATCACATTATCATCATTCAAGTCATTTTTACCCTTTACCGCGATACCGCTATCACATTAGCCACCCATCATAACACCCATACCATACCTCTCTATCACAGTTCATCACCAAGCAGCCTGTAGTAGGATGGTGAGAGGAGCCACTACCATATACCACACCCTCCACACTATACTGCTATACCTCAGGGTGCCAAGACACAACCAGTGGTAGAGTGGTACATTGAAGAAAGGTACTAAAGACATGCAAGCGATTACCGTGGGGAGCAAAAATGACCACCCGGTGGTCGCGGTAACTAGGCTCCGTTAAGTTAATTTTAAAACCACACTTCAATCACATCCATCAACGTAAAACATAAATTAGGCTTGATCTGAGAGATTTGAATTGTTACCAGAGACCCATGAGCCGGAGTAAATGCTATCTTGGTGTTAAAGCCATGAAACAAGTTGAGAATTTTTCACTCACTATGGATTGAAACCAAGTTACCAGATGAGCTCAAATTATGGGAGTAAGGGAATTCTTCAGCGGTTCATCCCTGGGATGATAGGAAATTAAATATCAACAAGTTCCATACTTTACTTGATGGGATCATCATAGTGGACAGTGGATATACAAAGTTCATAGTGGATGTCTGAAATCTCCTAGATAACAGATGGAAGAGTCACCCACAAGCCATTGCTTCTACAAGAATTCCAAATGGCCAATGATCACGAACCAATTAATAGAGAGAGTGGCAAGAAAAATACTTGGGCTTTGAAGAAGATTGATTATGTACATCACGAAGAGGAAGTATCTTGAACAAGTCTTCGATAACCATGGGTACTTCTATGGAGATTAACCAAGTAGACATATGTGTTTAATTATCTCTTTAATTCATGTTTTAGTTATGTCTAACAAACTTTATGAAAAGGAATTTTGAAACGTTGTTAAGTGGGCTCAAGCTTGTTGCCTCTTGTATATATAAGAGATACTAGGACCATAAAAATGATATAGGAGAAGATAGTAAGTAGAATAGGGATAGTGTGGATAGCGAGAGGAGTTCAGTGTTTATGTCGAAGACTTTGTTACAAGCAACTGGCCTGATGTCGGTGAAAATCTTTGATTTTGTGGCTTCATATTGGTATCAATTATTTGTTGAAATTATACAGTTATTTGGTTGTCTCCAACTTAATATTTCCTAACTGTTTAAATTGATATATCAAGTATATATTCAATTTATCAATGCACATTTGTTGTACTTGTGTGATATGATTAATTGGTTTCCCCAAAGGAATTAAAATCCTTCTAATCAATCACAGTAATCTGGAAGTGTTATTTGGATTAGTAAGAAGAACCTATAATTAGGGTTGTCATTTTGTCTCAATTTGGTGTTATCGTGTTCTTGCATGAATTTATTCAATTGGTTTCTTTCAAGCAAAGGTAAAATCCCTTTTTGATAAATTATAAGTAACACAGTTTATTGTCCGGTTGGATAGAAGTAAGTAAAGTTTGTCAATCACTTACCTACATGTTTACAAGTTGCAAACCAAGGTAGATATTACTTAAAATAGTTAGAGTTATTTCAAATGCAGTATTTGTCTTAGATTTTCATTTGACTCCATTTACCCAATAAGGCACTGGTCTTATCCATTCCATCATTTAGTTTTTATCAAATTTATTTTCAAAACCTCACATCTGTTACCTGAACATATTTCACCTTTATATTGCTTATACAATTTATACCAAATTAGGATTACATCTCTCCACTCCCAATTGCCATTGTAGATAGATTGCTTAAGTAGAAAACACACAGTTTAAGTTTGCCTCATTTACATAGGTATATCTACCTAGGTCTGGCAGAGCCTGAAGAGAAGAAGGTTCAAATACATTATTTGGCCTTGTTTGTTAGCTTGAAACGTACCAAAAGCTTGGATACCTCTTGAGGTTTTTCAACCAACATTTTTGAGAACTAATAGGGACAACAAATCTTTGCTTAATTTGGTTCATCATCCTGAGGCTCTTGGAGTGAGCATTGTGACAATTTCTAGAAGTCTTCATGACTATTTCAGAATAATTCAAAGAAGGCATGGTAGATCCATGAGGAGTTATGAGGATGAGTTTGTTGAGCTCTTGCAAAGGATCGCTTTCCTCTGTGCAAGAAGATTTGGAGGAGTCACATGTGTGGTCATGACTCTGCTTGGCAGTTTGAGGAGTTATGTTAAGGAGTATGTTTTTGAGTTGAGTAGTCTATCCTTCCTATTGCCCAGGATTGTGATAGACATTAACATTGTAGATATTGACTTCTTAGAGTTTTTTAGGCAAGAGATGTTGCAAGGTATTGATTGCAGTTCCTCTAGGCTTTTCAGCTTGAGTTTCATGGGTGGTAACCTTTTGAGGATACAAGGGAGGCTAGTGCAGATTTGGCACAATGTATTCATTTGTGTGATCAGAGTGGTGCAACATCAACATGGTGGGTCTTCTCAGAGATGGACATGGGACCTTGGGACTCTATTTTTTTGGAATGGATTAGTCTAAATTTTGGAGTGTGGTGGCATTGCTTGAGGACAAGCAATCTTGGAAAGGGTAGACTGTAATGTCCCCATTTTAGCCATATGCTCTTTAATGACTGTTAGCCTATTTCCGGATGCCCATAGGCTAGTCAGATGTTGAAATTAGGGTTTCCTATTTTATAGGAGGGTTTAGTTGAGCTTTTGAGGGTTTGCATGTAGGAGTTTGGCAGTGTGTCTTTTGGATCTTTTTGGGTTTCCAGAAAGCTTCAGAGGGATGTGACATGCATTTCAATCGGGAGTTTGCATGTAGGAAATGTTTTTGGGTTTGTCTAGGTTTCCATAGAGCTTCAGAATGGTGTGACATGCATCTGCATCAAATGAGCTTTCCTGGATTTACTATTTATAGTAAGTTATGACACCTACTTAGATTATGCTTAAAATGAGTTTGGAGTCACTATTTTTAGCAATATGCTATTTTTAGTAAGTACTATTAATGGTAGTGCTATTTTTAGCAACAATTTAGCAGTTCAACACATTGTCTATTTCTGGCAGTAAGGCAATTCAATTTTGGCAAAGGTATCTCCAGTCTTTTTTGGGCTGAAAGAGGAAACTTTATAACTTAAGTTATATTATATTTTATTGTTACTTTTGGACCCCTATGCCTAGGTGTATAACTTCAAGTTGTTTTTAAAAGAGGGGATTTTACTTGGATGCCTAAAGTGGAGAACTGATTATTTAAAAGTTGAAATATTTGCCCAAGTCTCAAATGGACGCCTAGAAAGGTGAAACAAAAGGTAATTAATAATATTTTATTATTCCTCAATTGTTGGACATCCTTCTTGGAGGTTATTGAAGTGATTCAAATTTGAAGAAAAGAGTTATTTATTTAGTGCCTTGCTCCTTAATTTGCATCCATGAATGAAATTATGTCGATTTGCTGCTAAATTGAATTCAGAGCTCTTGCTTTGAGGAACACATACCTCCTAGCTTCATCCTCCTAGTTTTGTACTCGAAAGATAGTACCTAGCTAGATAATTCTGAAGACTGTGCTTCATCTAGGAGTGCATAATTGAATTTAGAGCTCTTGCTTCGAGGAACACATACCTCCTAGCTTCATCCTCCCAGTTTCATACTTGAAAGATGTAAGGAA